>JAHHZJ010007488.1:15000-132797 GCA_021437245.1 Aegilops speltoides | reverse complement strand
GGAAGTCCGGAGACGCCGCGGGGCCTCCTAAGAGTTATGTTTTATGCTTAACGGCCTGCCAACCCCGGAAATGGTTCAGCCAGAGGTAGGGTCCATCGCCGAAGAGCACCGACGCCGCATGGTGTCCGGTGGCCCCGGGCGCCCATGAAACTCGAGGACCGAAACCGCTCACGCCCGATCGTAGTCATAACCGCATCAGGTCTCCAAGGTGAATAGCCTCTGGCCAATGGAACAATGTAGGCAAGGGAAGTCGGCAAAACGGATCCGTAACTTCGGGAAAAGGATTGGCTCTGAGGACTGGCTCGGGGTCCCGGCCCCGAACCTGTGGGCTGCTTCGGCGATTGCTCGAGCTGCTCACGCGGCGAGAGCGGGTCGACGCGTGCCGGGGACGGACCGGGAATCGCCCCTTCGGGGGCTTTCCCCGAGCATGAAACAGTCGACTCAGAACTGGTACGGACAAGGGGAATCCGACTGTTTAATTAAAACAAAGCATTGCGATGGTCCTCGCGGATGCTGACGCAATGTGATTTCTGCCCAGTGCTCTGAATGTCAAAGTGAAGAAATTCAACCAAGCTGGTAAACAGCGTGAAAGTGCAACTAATCCCCGGTGGTTTTGGTAATTAATAACAACATATATATCATTGAACTAATTAACTCTTGAGAATATTTCGTAAAGTTCAAGGATATGGGTATGGCAATGACCGATGATGTGGACCCCTCAAAATGCTAAGGAAAACATTGGCAAAAGCTCAAGACTCCATTTTTGGTTTAGTGATCCAAGATCACATTGAGTCCATAGGAAAGCCAATACTATTAAAAGGGATGAGGTTATGATGATGATCTGGTTGCTCAAAGTGCTTAGTGATTTATCTCTCAAACTATCAGCAATCTTTCATTCCAACATAAACCCATAAGTAATCTCGGTCCCACCGATTCCATAAACTCACCACACCGAGATGAACCACCTCAGCCATATACCCAAACCCTAAGAATCTCGGATTTTCCGATTCCAAACTCGGTCATTCCGAATTGGTGTTGCCAAGCTTCAGAATCCTTCAGACTCAAATCGGTGTCACCGAGATGAGAAAGTCGGTCCCACCGAGATTGGCAAACCCTAGACTTTGGAAGAATCGGACTAACCGAGATTGTATTTTCGGTCCCACTGAAAATCCCAACGCTCACAAGATTTGAACTTTCGTCTCACCGAGTTGTCAACTTCGGTCCCACCGAGATTGGTCAAATGTGTGTAACGGTTGGATTTTGTGGAGGCTATAAATACCCTCCACCTCCTCTTCATTCGTGGAGAGAGCCATCGAAAGAACTACCACTCCTACCTTACATTTCCGAGAAGAAAACTACCTACCCTTGTGTTGAGATCAAGTTGCTTCACTCCCACCATATGAAACTTGATTTCTAGCCTTCCCAAGTTGCTTTCCACTCAATTCCTTCCTCCACCACAGCCAAATCAGGAGGAGAGTTGAGTGTTGGGGAGATTATCATTTGAAGCACAAGAGCAAGGAGTTCATCATCACCAACACCATCTATTACCTTTTGGAGGGTGGTGCCTCCTAGATTGGTTAGGTGTCGCTGGGAGCCTCCACAAGATGTGGAGTTGAACCAAGAAGTTTGTAAGGGCAAGGAGATCGCTTACTGTGAAGATCTACCCCGAGTAAGGCTAGTCCTCCGTGGGACGAGGCCATGATGGCATAGACAAGGTTGCTTCTTCGTGGACCCTTCGTGGGTGGAGCCTCCGTGGACTCTCGCAGCTGCTACCTCCGTGGGTTGAAGTCTCCATCAACGTGATTGACGATAGCACCACCTATCGGAACCACGAGAAAAATCTCCGTGTCTCACAACTTATGCTTTGCTCTTCTCCACCTCTTATTTACTACATGTGCAATTTACTTTCCGCTGCCATAACTCTAGAATTGCATGTGTAGGGTGATACTTGACTTGGTCATCTTTGTGAACTTGCTAAAAACTTGTCCTAATCAAAAGGCTAAACTTTTGTTGTCAAGTAGTCTAATCACCCCTCTAGACATACTTCCGATCCTACAAGTGGTATCGAGCTTTGGTCTCCATTGGATTGGTTTTCCATTCCATTGACTCCATAAGCTTGGTTTCACAACCTAGGAGAGTATGGCGCCTAGTGAGGGTAATTTCAGAGAGGTCCTTACTTTGATGGTTCAAACTTTGCTAGTTGGAAGCACAAATGAAAATGCATATTCTTGACATAACCCCGCCGCATGGGGCATTATTTGTGTTGGCTTGCAAGGTGAGTTCTTCGAGGAAGGAAAAGTTCCGGATCGCGGGTTACCGCTGATGAGTTGCGGATGTTACGTAACAATGCTCAAGCTTGTGACATTCTCTTCAATGCTTTGTGTCCCTAGGAGTTCAACAAGATCAGCCGCCTTGAGAATGAAAAAGAGATTTGGGATACTTTGGTCGAAATGCACGAAGGTACCGAGTCTGTGAAGGAATCAAAGCTAGATGTTCTTCAAGGTCACTTGACAAGTTCAAGATGAAGGAAGGTGAAGGAGTCGCTGAAATGTACTCTAGGCTTGCTCTCATCACCAATGAGATGGCAGGCTTAGGAAGCGAAGAAATGACCGAATCGATTCATCATCAAGAAGATCCTCGAGCTTTGATGGAAAGTATGACACCGTGCACTTTGATCCAAATGATGCCAAACTACAAAGATCTCAAGCCTACCAAGTCATTGGAAGAATTGTTGCTCATGAGATGACACTTAAAGATAAGGAAGAGCTTCACAACAAGTCAAGTGGTGCTTACAAAGCTACAGCTTGAAGCTCCCACATCCTCAAGTGACAAGCTAGTTTCCAATGAAGAGATAAGCCTAATGGTGAAGAACTTCAACAAGTTCTACAAGAGTAGAAGCAAGGAAAGAAGCTCAAAGTCTAGATCACATGATGAAAAGAGATCTTCTAGTCGTGATCGAATCTGCATAATTGTGGAAGACCCGGACACTACTCAAATGAGTGTTCGACTCCCACAAGAGAAGAGAAGAATCTCCAAGAAGAAGAAGCTCAAGGAAGAGTCACCGAAAATAGAGAAGGAGTAGAGATGATCGTTATGAACGAAGATCCTCTCGAGAAGCAAGGATTCGGAAAGGAAAGACAAGTCATCAAGGAGCTACACAAGAAGAAAACATCAAGCTCATGTTGGTGAATGGGTTTCCGCCCGACTCGGACAATCACTCCAAAGAAGCTATCACTCCAACTCCGAATATAGTCAAGATGAAGGTGTTGCCGGTCTTGCTCTCGTGTCCTCCAACTCCAACTCCTATGACATATTTGATTCACCAAATGAGGGAATTGGAAGATGCTTCATGGCAAAAGGCCCCAAGGTATCACATCCTGAGTTTATTGACTTTGATAGTGATGAGGATGACTTGGTTGGAGAAGATGAGCTTTACATGATAAATCTAGTGAGCTTAGTAATGATGAACATGCTAATAGTCTTTATAGTCGAGAAGAGTCGAATGACAATGCTATGAAGGAGATTGAGCGTCTAACTAAAGAACTAAACACTCTTAAGTTAGCTCATGAAACAACTCAAGAAGATCATAGAGAGCTCCTAAGATCTCATGAGAAGCTACGCCGAGAAGCTCAATCTAGAGCAAGACACTACAAGAAATATGTCAACTTATGACCTTCCTGCTGACCTCAAGAATTGGTCATAAATCTATGACCATTTTAGACCAATTGGTCAAAGCTGTCAGTGGGCTCCAAACCTCGAACCATTGCGACCATTTTGGTCGAAGGTCGAATTTCCTTACACTAAATGGTCACAAAGCAAATAGTGCTAGTCCGCTGCCTTATTTCTAGTTGTTAACGCACCAATATAGAT
The DNA here is from genome assembly GCA_021437245.1 of Aegilops speltoides. Taxonomy (NCBI): domain Eukaryota; kingdom Viridiplantae; phylum Streptophyta; class Magnoliopsida; order Poales; family Poaceae; genus Aegilops; species Aegilops speltoides. The sequence continues at coordinate 128,927 of JAHHZJ010007488.1, read as the reverse complement.
GGTCATAGCCTTGTAAATTGTGGTGGGTTGCTATGACTAGGCGCCACCTCATCGGCTTTGCCTATGTGTCATGTCCATGTGGCAGTTTTTGCCCTAGGTTGTGAAGCAACCTATATTTCGTCATTCCCAAAATTCCCAAAAAATCTCATAAATTCTTTGGGTCATATCTTCACAAATATGTAAAAACCTTCCTTGCCTAGTTCAAAATAATTCAAAAATATTCATTTTCCTATTTTGTTCAGAGTAACAGTTTCAGAAGGAAGTACCACTTTGGCATGTCCAAATAGTATCCATTTTCTACAAAGGCTTTCCTATGACCAAATAACCATCCTCCACCAAATGCCAGCTCAATCCATTCATTATTTTGAGCCGAGCTTCAACATTCAGATTTATGTCCAAAGGTGGTGGTTTGCAAAGCAAGTACCACCTAGGCTCCTCCTTTTGAGCTGAAAATTTGTGAAAACGGTCTTCTTAGTAACCGATCATCCTCACCAAAACTCACGCCCATTATCCATGTACATTTCTGCACTACTAATCAAACACTTGGCTGCTAATTCATGTTTGAGCATCGATTGGTCTCCTCATGAGAATCTTATGTTGTAATTTTCTTCCTAGCACCAACCTGGGGAGTGCCCAACCCACTAGACATGCCTAGGTCAGCCTGCAACACATGGCAACGCCACTCGGTCACGCTGGTGACCACGCCGCGGGCATGCGAAGTTTACGCCTAGAGTTAGCCTCGCCACCGCCCAAACCTCGACGATCGCCACCAAACCATGTATTTATGATTAAATAGGTCCTTATGTAACTAGAAATGATTTTTGGAAAAAATACATAGCAAACTATGAGGCAAATGCAGCTCAAATTTGACCCGCTTCCAAATTTAATCCACAACAATTTGTCTTTTTTCACGAGGTGGATCAAAAATTTTACACTGCATTCATTTTGTCAATTGTGCATTAAATATGGACTAGTATTTTATAAAAATGATTTGGTCCAATTTTGCAACAATTATTTGGTAGTTCCTTCACAAAAAACCTCCTTTCGGCACTCAAAAATGGAAAATGGTTTTTCATTCAATGAAGATAAAACTTCCTTAGGCAACATTGTTTGCCATTCCAATATGCACCCTTGTGCACAATATGAGATCATTTGAACAAACTATGCCATGAATGTCGCAATAAGATTGATCATTTGGCTTGAAAGCCATTGATCTCCACACATGATAGCTCGCTTCGAGAACACTTTTTAAAATAATTGCCAGACATAAGTTTGTTATTTTTCCTAGGAACTTGGCCACATATGATGACACAATGCGAAGGTTTCCCAATTTTTGATTTTGTTTGAATTTTTATGCCTGCTCCAAAATGCGGTCAAACGGCGGAATGTCCGCCTCCTAGCTAGTGCTTGAATCTTGGATTTTTTTTGGTGTTTCTCTGATTAAATAGATACTTATGTACCTAGAAATGATTTTTGGAAAAAATAAATAGCAAACTTTGAGGCAGCTGCAGCTCAAATTTGACCCGCTTCCAAATTTAATCATGGAAATTTGTCTTTTCAACAGACGTGATCAAAACTTTTACACCCAACCATTTGGTCAATTGTGCATTATATATGGCCTAGTATTTTAGAAAAATGATTTGGTCCAATTTTGCACCAATTATTTTGGAGGTCCTTCACAAAAACCTCCTTTGGGCACTCGAAAATGGAAAATGGTTTTTTTGTCCAAAGAAAATGAAAACTTCCTTAGGCAACATTGTTTGCCATTCCAATATGCACCCTTGTGCACAATATGAGATCATTTGAACAAACTATGCCATTCACAAAAAAACTCATTTTGGGCAATCGAAAAAAATGGAAAACTGATTTTTCGTCCAAAGAAAATAAAAGATTCCTTAGGCAAAATTGTTTACCATTCCAGGATGCACCCTTGTGCACGATATGAGGTCATTTGAGTAGACTATGCCAAGAATGTGACCATAAGATTGACTATTTAAGTAGACTTTTTAAAAGTAATTATCGTGTTAGAAGTTTGTTTTTTCCTAGACACTAGATCACACAATGCGAAGGCTTTCCATTTTTTGATTTCTTTAATTTTTATGCCAATTTCAAAACGCGATTAAAATCATGGGCATAACCGTCAGAGCTGCGGATGGAATCTTACAAAACTTAAATGGCCAAAAAGGCTAGAACGATTGATGCATACAAGTTGGTTATCATCATCCATAAAATGTGGTGTAACTTGAGTGAAAATTTTAGTGGTTCCATTTTGCAAAATATTATTGGTAGTTGCTTCATAAACCCCTTTGTTTTTAGCACTTAAAGACTATATTTTAAATTACAGCCATAGTCTTCAACCAATCAGATCGCCTCCCGGATCACCCTACAGAGGCGATCCGAACCGGTCCGATCGTCTCGATCTAACGGCAGACTTGACCCCCACCGTCCTCACCTAACTAGACCTAACACAACCCGCACCCACAGCCGCCGCTCTCCTCGCCAGATCTCGATCCGATCCAGATCGACGCCACCCTCTCTAACCCTAGCTTCCCACGCGGCGGCGCCTCCCTCCCTCGCTTTCTCCTCCTTCCTCTTCACGTCAGCCCACCACGCCACAAACCCCGGCGATGGCCTCGTAGATACCATCCTCCCCGTCCCGGCCCCCAGCCCCGCCTGGATCCACTGCCTTCCCTCTCCTCCTCAGATCCGGCCTGCCCGCCTCCACATGGCCTCCATGCGACTCTGCCCCGCCAGCTCACAGATTCCCATCCTCGCCAGCCTCCGCTGCCTCCACCTCCACCTCTAGCCCTACCGCACACCACTCCTCTCTCCCCTGCTGATTTAACCCTAACGCCAGATCTAGATCCTCCCATCGCCGCCACCCAGCCCCCATCTCCTCACTCGCCATCGATGTCCCATCAACGCCCTCCTCCTCCCGCTCCGGCAACCAGCCTCTTACAACCTCCGACCAGTTCCCACCATCACAGCTGCATGCCCTCCCTCCAACCAAGATCTCTAAGGGCGACGAGCCAAGCAAGGTGGGCGTGGCGGGGTGGTAGGGGGTCGGATCGACGGGAGGAGTGGAGGAGCCGGGCCATCGAGAGGTACTTGGCGGCGGCGGTGGAGGAGGCCGACGCAAGGAGGACGGCGGATGCTGCCCAAGGAGGGAGCGAGGCGGCCGAGAGGTGCCCGCAGACTGCCCAAGGAGGTGCCCGAGGACGCCAAGGCGCCCCGATCATCGTGTTCGATCACCGCTTCGTGTTTTTTTCTCCCTCCATGTCGGTTTCTTTCTCCATGGATCAAGAGCGGTTCAGATGAAGAGCGTGATTTGATTTGTTTGGGTTTGAATTGATCGTGGTGCGTGTGTGTGTGTGTTTTACAGGGAGAAGAAGGCCAATGAGGAGCAGGCCAAGAAGCTGCAGGCCAAGAAGTCCAAGATGAAGGTATGCGCCGCCGCCTCGCTCCTCCCCGCTTTGGCAATGCTATTCACTCTGTATGTGTTGCTAGACTGCTTGTTAGTGGAATCAGCTTCTTGATTGGTGCTGTGCTGCTACTTTTGCTGTGTTAGATAAGCATATCATGTAGTCTTTTGGTACATGGAGTTCTCGATTAGTGGTGTTTTAGCTTGCTATGCTAGGTTGCAACCTTGTTGGAGTGTGTACACACACTTAAAGTTGCCTTTGTCTGGCCAGAAATTCACTAATTTAGCCGATCTGTTGGACTGTTGGACTCTCGTTAGAGTTCATACTCTTGCCTTTTGTGCAAGAATTACAGCTGGAGCACCGCTTGTTTGGCTCTGATTCCTCGATGTGTTTATATTCGTATGACTAATTCACTTGGAAACCGTTATCGCTAATTCACTTGGAGACATTTGCATACTCTTCGCTTCCCAACTACAAGTGTGACAACCGAGATGTCTGGAATGATTAGTGCAGATGCTTTTCTCGATAATTGTTTCCACATTATCTTGCCGAACTCGCTGATTCTTACTAATTGCCCGAGTTTGAGTATGCCTTTAGATGCTCATGTGATATTCACTTTTTCTTTGTCTCTCCCCTTGCTTCCCTAGAATTTCCTTATCTACTTTACAAATGAGAAGCAATTTATTTTACCCAAATATTTCCAAAGAAATCATTGCTGATATTTTCTAAGCAACCTCCCTTCTTCGTTAAGATGTTATAGTTTTTTTCATGAGAAAGATATTTATAGACCGCACTCCTCAGATTGGTCATTGGTTTTGTATGCTGCAGTTGTTTGTATATTTGATCTTTACATCTGACTCCATAATTGATAATGCACGCAGCTCTTTCTGTATCAAGAACTGAACCAAGGATCCGAAAGAATCAACTAAAAATTCCTTTTGTGTACCACCATTTACTCAATTCTCGATAACATTGCTCTATGCATCTATAGCATGCAACACGTAGAAATCTATATACTATTATAAATTTTTTTTTGTAAGTTTCAACTCTAAAGTTGATTGTGGAACATGCTTTGCTAATGTGGTCCAACCTCGCATTTGGTGAACTCTCGTTGATTGTGGAGTATATGTTTGAGTAATGCTAGTTTGGGTACTCTCTCATCCTCGACATTCTCAATGCAATTCTTCCATGTTTTCTATTCCCACATGGCCTATTTTATTCAGTTTGAATTTTACTCCAGCTTACGCTACAGCTTTTAATTGATCAAGCTTCTTTACAAACCTTTTTTTGCAAGATGCTCTTTACAAACTGGATGTATATCTTGTGCAGGAGTACCTACCATGATCCGGAGGCTGAGGAGGAAGATGGAGCTGCACTTGAAGATCCGGAAGCAAGAGGAGGAAGAAGATGGCGCAACACTTGATCCGAAGGTGGAGGAGGAAGAAAATGAGGCATCCATCATCAAGGGGACAAGGAGAGGGAAGCGGAGTCGCTGCCGCCGCGAAGTTCTCAAGGTGCGAGCTCGAGGCATAGGATAAATCGGAGGCGGAGGAGCAGCTGGACTTGCTTTTCGTAGAAGAGGCTTTTCATCCGCAAAGCGAAGGTCGCTTGCCGCCGAGGGCAACCGAGTGACTCGCAGCTATCGCCGAGGGCGATCTCGAGCTGCTGCTGAGCGCGACTGAGAGACGAAGCGAGCAAAGTGGGAGGTGCGAGGCGAGCGGTCTGGAGGGTGTCTGAGCGGGTGATGGGCCAAGGCCCAAAGCCTACCAGCGTTTTTAATACTACCCAACGGGGAATATTAGGTAGCAACAATCGATTGACTAGTAATATTTGTACAAAGAAGAACTCAGATTGACTCGGTAATATTTGTACAGAAGAACACTAGCTGGTAATATTTGAAGTATTTTGTGTGTTTTCAGGCTAATTTAAATATCACGATTTATTTACGCTAAATTGGAAAATGAAGAATGTGACCCGACAAAAAAAGAAAAAAATGAAACTGTTGAGACAAAAGGCCATGGGCCAAAAATAAAAAGGTTGCAATGTAGGCCATGGGCCAAAAAAAGGCTGCAATGTTGGGCTTGGTCCATGAAGTCGACAAAAATACATAGAAAAAAAATATAATGGTTGAATAAATGGGCTAGGCCCATTTAGAAACCGAATTGACCGGCTGAATCTTGTGCCACATCACCTTGCCACGCTGGATGCCTACGTGGCCTCGAGGAAGTTGCTAGTGACCAAAATTTTGGTCAAAGAACCAACGACCTTTACATATCACGAGAAGGTCGCTATAGTCGCTTAATGACCCTCAGCTTTTGACCTTCTGCTTTTGGTCACAAAAGGTCGCAAATGAAAAACTATGACCTTTCAAATAATTAATAGTGAGGGTCACAAGTTGACATATTTCTTGTAGTGAGAACATGAGTTTCTAAAAGCTATCAATGACGATCTTCGAAAGAAGAGTTCTTCATATCTTGCCAAACGACTTCTCTTGTCTAATTTCTTGCCACCTATTAAAACTAAGCATGACAAGCATAAGAAAATTCTTCATCTAGTAGTAACAATAATCATGCTAAATCAAATGTTGTTACTTCTAGTAATTCTCTTGATTCCACTAACAATGTTTCAAGCCAAGTTTTACTTGAGCAAGAAAATAGTTTATTGAAAGGATTATAGAGAAAGGTGTCTACAAGAGTCTTGCCTAAGCAAGAGCTTTGAGGAAATTGTTCGCAAACAAGGAAGACAACCAAAGAATCAAGGAATTGGTTTTGAGCGAAAGTTCAACGCCGAGGGTGTTGAATGGGAAGAAGGTCAATATCCCACTCCAAAGTTTGTTTCTCAAGAAGAGAAGTATGACCCTACTTCTTCCAATGAGGAACAAGCTCAAGATGATCTTCCACCACAAGACCACAAGCTAAAAGGCAAGGACAAGCTTCAAGAGGAGATTGATGCATTCATTGAAGCACCCAAGGCCATGGTCAAGTGGGTTCCCAAGGCAACGCAAGTTCTACTTCGACAAGCTCAACTACTACCCCAAGGATTCCCATCAAGATGATGTGGATCCCAAGAAGAAGAACTAGAGAGTTCTTGAGGGTGACTCCGCCAACATACTTCACTCACATTCATTTTGGCAAAGAACTTGTGCAATCAACTTCCACATCTTGCACTAGTTCATGGAGTCACAAACCTCTTGTTGGTAAGTCAAGGACAAGGTAATCATTGCTTTCATGGACATCATCTATTGTGTACTTCAATCTATGTCCATGGAAATCCTTGTTTGTTCCTTGTGGGACTAACCAATGTAGGTATTGAAAGTGCCCGAATCTAAAGGATTGCTCCCAACTCTTGATGATCTACATCAACATTGAGCATCCACATCTTCAACATCTACATGAAGTCTTCAACGACAACCCAAGGTTAGTTTGACCCTTTAAAAGGGGTTCTCACATCAAGGGGAGCTTTGCTCTAAAGAATTGAGCTAAAGCATCTTCTAATGGTGTGAACACATTAATGCTTTATGGAAAAGTGGTAACCCCACTTGTGCTTAAACGATGAGTATGACCTATGATCAAATGTTCTCATTTGACTCCTAAGTCAATATACTCATATATAGATGACCTAGTCATCGCAAAATTGTGTGCTAGTTGCTAGAGTTTTGTTTGTGCATGTTTGACACATATTTCATTTGCGATCTTATTGTGTGAGCATGTTGGATGCATGATTTAATCTATTCAAGGACATCCATTTGTTGCTTTGGTCTTATGGATTTTTCTTTTTGACCAAATGGATGGACAAGAATGCCTAAGGTCCTCCCCTAGCTATCTATGCTTTCTTGTCTCAAACTCTATTCATGCTTATATCACAAACTTTGAACAAGACTTTTTCGGACAGCACCGAGTGAGGAGCACTCGAGCCACCGATCCGCCAAAAGCCTAAATTCCAAAACCTTCTAAGTAATTTCGGTCAAACCAATATACTCAAATCGGATGCATCAAATGACTTGGATTGATCTAGGTTTTCACTCGTGAAACCGAAGTTGAATTTCGCGTGATCGATGTGTGTAATCGCACGCAGCTAACCATCTCGTCCCACCGAAGTTTTCCATCTCGGTCCCACCGACAGCCAAGGGTATATATAGCCGAGGACAGCGCTGCTGATTACTTCTTCAAACGCCTCAAAAACCTTCGCCGCCGCCGCCGTGGTCTCGGATCGCCTCCGCTGCCGCAGGCGCCGCCGCTGGTCTCCATCGCCGCCAACGGTCAATCCCACCGCACTGCTGCCGCCAGTAGTGAAGCTCCACCAGATTGGGTGAGTTTCATCCTCTCGTGCTTCTACCGCTGATTCTATGCACGATAGGTCTTGCCTAGCTTCTTGCCAAGATTGAAATCTTCCTATCCAGCAAATTAGGTCTTAGAACAAAATTCGAGTGAAAATTTTAGGGTTAGGTTTCACGAACACATCTCGGTGTGACCGATTCTACATTCTCGATCGACCGATTTGGCCTTCGGCCACAGACCGCACTTTTCGTGAAACCGAAGTCGCAAATCGGTAAGACCGGTGAGGATTTAGTGAAACCCTAGTGGTCTCGGCTAGATCAAACCCATTTCGTCCAACCGAAAGTGGTGTGCACGGTTAGGTTTAGACACTTCGGATTCACCGAATTTAAGATTCGGTCGACCAAATGTATTCTCGTGAAAACCTAAAACTAATGTTTGAACTCATTTATTTTGCAAAATCCTCCAGCTTTGTGATAACTCTTCTATTCTCGCCTATACCTATTCCATTCACAAAGTTGTCACCATGTCCGATGCAAGTGACAGCTGTAACAGGTCCGAATCACCGCTAAGATTCCAGAGGCAAGGACAAGTCCCAAGCAAGCAGTTCTTCGATGATGGAGAGAGGAGCACTCCAAGTGGATTGCTCCACTGCCACCGTGGCTGTGAAGAAGAGGAATTCGATGAGGAAGACTCGACTTTGTTGCAGATGAGGAGATTACTTCCAAGCCAAAAGGCAAGTGGTTGCCAAGGGCTATCAAGGGCAACAACAAAGAAAGGCACCAAGAAGGTGAAGAAGTCCACAGCTGCAAAGAAACCGAGCATGGAAGAAGAGACCTCCAAAGAAGATCAAGAAAACTTCCAAGAGGAAGAGGCTAGTTCATGATGAAGCTGATGATGATTCCGATGAGGAAGCACCTCAGCCTCCTCGTATGTGGTTGATGGGAGATGCCATCGTGACAGAGCACCCACAAAAGCTAAGCCATCAGCCCAAAGAAAGGCAGCCCAAGCCAAACCTGCCGCCAAGCCAAAGAAGACAAGGAGAAACATACCCGCTTCAGAGAAGAAGAAGGACAATGTGCCACCGCTGAATCAAGACGAGGCACATGTTTTGGTCAAGCTCGCATGAAATTGCCAGCTCATAATGATGCTCATCCTCGAGCTGAAAATATGAAGGAAAGGAAGGACAAAGGTCTCGTGCTATGGAGGCAAGTTGATCCATACGCCACCAGGAGAAGGACAACTGTTGACTCACGGTTCCACACCGTGAGAGCAACAAGACTTTTATGAGACAGTTCTTATGGATAAGAAGCCAATTGTTGCTGACACCAGGTATGTTGACTGGAAATACATCGACAGTGAAGAGCACAGAGACTATTTCCCACATGTGCATGAGAGCTTCACTGCTTGTGGAGTTGCAGAGTTTGTTGGTCAGAAATTGACTGCTTGGAATGACGAGATGATCATGCAGTTCTATGCCACCGCACACTTCTATCCAGATGGCAGAATTGTATGGATGATGAATGGACGTAGATTCCATTCAACTGTTGAAGAATGGAGAGCGTTGCTGAATGCACCAGTATCAAGGGATGATGATGTTGATGTCTATGGCATTCCTAAGAAGAATCATGAGTCGATGAGGAACATGTACAATGAGGTACCTGACAAGGATGTTGAGATATGGAAGCTTGGCTCAGTTTATCATCTTCAGGCAGGTCTCCCAACCACTAACACCATTCTCGAGGCATACTTTGATGCCCAAGTCAGAGACCACCGCATGATAAGAGGATACTCTATCAACATGCTGCACATTCTGGATCAAGACACCTTTAAGGTGATGGACCCGATAGTAGAGACTATCAAGAGGACAGCAGCAGCACTGTAAGAGGTCGTGTGGGTTTGTTCCGCATATTCAGATGCTCATTAATGCCAAGTTTGGCACGGACACCTACCTCGTTGGATAGACCCCACTTGCCATTGCAGCCCTAACATGAAGATAATGAAGTTGTGATGATCGAGGATGCTCCCACATCCGTGGAAGGACATGCTAAGACCAAGCTGCCAAACAAGCCAAAGCTGAGAAGGAAGCAGAAGAAAGCCCAAGAGCGTTGGAGAACAACTTGAAGCCACTCAGAGAATTGAGCTACGCCTGCCAAGATAGTGCGCCTCAGAGAGCCTTGAGAGGATAGTTGAAGATAAGTTCCATGCTCGACGCTGTCGATCAAGTGCAGTCACCGCCAACAAGCTTGAGGAAGACATTGAGGAAGCGAAGAGGGAGAAGGCAGAGCTCATGAGGGAGATCAAGATGATCTAGTCCAGATGACTATGAGCAGCTTGTCAGCAAGGCCCACAAAGCCCAGATCACCGCTATTCCAAAGGATGCACCCTGTGGCTACTACATCAGCACCTCCCACAGCTCCATCAGCCCAAAGACCAGCTCCAGGTTCACTCCTCCAGCTCCACAGACTTCAAAGCAGGCTTTTGCAGATGCAGCTATCTCCACTCCATCGACGCAGACAGAGCCGCCAGCAGAGTCCCTAGTGACGATTAGCTCTATACCTTTCGAACTTTTGGTAACTTGTTGCCAAAGGGGAGAAATTGTATAGATCATAGGACTTCGAGAGAGAGTGCTCGCTTTTTGCTCTTTTCGCTTATGCGGTTTTCCTTGAGATACTTTTGAGTTCTTTGAGACATTTCGTGTTTGATACTACGCTTGTTTTATCTTTGATGAGTGCTTGATCATACTATGCTTGATGTGTGCTTGATGCTTATCATATTCTATCTATACCTTGTATGATCATTTACTCATGTCTTGGTGATTGGGTGCATGTTATTCATTCTTATCATTTTGTGCGCCCACCAAGATGTATGTGACATGGAAGAGTGACCCATGATCCTAATCGACAGCATTTGCATTCAAACGCAAATCTTAAATAATGCACAAATTTAGGGGAGCTCTTGCTTATCACATACTTCTCAAAGCTTATTTATGTTATTCATTGATTATATCATTTGTCGAAGTTTTGATCTATATGTTGTCATCAATTACCAAAAAGGGGAGATTGAAAGTGCAACTAATCCCCGGTGGTTTTGGTAATTAATAACAACATATATATCATTGAACTAATTAACTCTTGAGAATATTTCGTAAAGTTCAAGGATATGGGTATGGCAATGACCGATGATGTGGACCCTCAAAATGCTAAGGAAAACATTGGCAAAAGCTCAAGACTCCATTTTTGGTTTAGTGATCCAAGATCACATTGAGTCCATAGGAAAGCCAATACTATTAAAAGGGGATGAGGTTATGACGATGATCCGTTGCTCAAAGTGCTTAGTGATTTATCTCTCAAACTATCGCAATCTTTCATTCCAACATAAACCCATAAGTAATCTCGGTCCCACCGATTCCATAAACTCACCACACCGAGATGAACCACCTCACCATATACCCAAACCCTAAGAATCTCGGATTTCCGATTCCAAACTCGGTCATTCGAATTGGTGTTGCTAAGCTTCAGAACCTTCAGACTCAAATCGGTGTCACCGAGATGAGAAAGTCGGTCCCACCGAGATTGGCAAACCCTAGACTTTGGAAGAATCGACTAACCGAGATTGTATTTTCGGTCCCACCGAAAATCCCAACGTTCACAAGATTTGAACTTTCGGTCTCACCGAGTTGTCAACTTCGGTCTGACCGAGATTGGTCAAATGTGTGTAACGGTTGGATTTTGTGTGGAGGCTATAAATACCCCTCCACCTCCTCTTCATTCGTGGAGAGAGCCATCAGAAAGAACTACCACTCCTACCTTACATTTCTGAGAAGAAAACTACCTACCCTTGTGTTGAGATCAAGTTGCTTCACTCCCACCATATGAAACTTGATTTCTAGCCTTCCCAAGTTGCTTTCCACTCAATTCCTTCCTCCACCACAGCCAAATCAGTGAGGAGAGTTGAGTGTTGGGGAGATTATCATTTGAAGCACAAGAGCAAGAAGTTCATCATCACCAACACCATCTATTACCTTTTGGAGGGTGGTGCCTCCTAGATTGGTTAGGTGTCGCTGGGAGCCTCCACAAGATGTGGAGTTGAACCAAGAAGTTTGTAAGGGCAAGGAGATCGCTTACTGTGAAGATCTACCCCGAGTAAGGCTAGTCCTCCGTGGACGAGGCCATGATGGCATAGACAAGGTTGCTTCTTCGTGGACCCTTCGTGGGTGGAGCCTCCATGGACTCTCGCAGCTGCTACCTCCGTGGGTTGAAGTCTCCATCAACGTGATTGACGATAGCACCACCTATCGGAACCACGAGAAAAATCTCCGTGTCTACAACTTATGCTTGCTCTTCTCCACCTCTTATTTACTACATGTGCAATTTACTTTCCGCTGCCATAACTCTAGAGTTGCATGTGTAGGGTGATACTTGACTTGGTCATCTTTGTGAACTTGCTAAAAACTTGTCCTAATCAAAAGGCTAAACTTTTAAGTTGTCAAGTAGTCTAATCACCCCCTCTAGACATACTTCCGATCCTACAAAGCGGAGTAACTATGACTCTCTTATAGCCAAATGCCTCGCCATCTAATTAGTGACGCGCATGAATGGATTAACGAGATTCCCATTGTCCCTCGCTTCACTATCCAAATGTAAACCACAGCCAGGAAAAACACGCCTAATATGCACCCTATCCAAAAGGAACTCAAGGTCCCACCAAGGATAGACCCAAGATATTGAACGCTTTAAGGTGGATATCATTACATCAACATTACATAATAGATGGGGATACATACAAGAGGCATACAAGGCCACACTAATACAACATCATCTTATAAGAACAACATCCGACTACGGATGAGTCATAAACAGAAACTCAAACAATATCCACCTCGCTAGCCCAGGCCGCCGACCCGAACCTATCCCCGATCAAGAAGAAGCAGTAAGAAGAACTCAACGCAAGCAAGCATCGCTTCGCCATGATCATCGGATAAACCTGTACCTGCAATCGTTATTGTAGTAATCAGGAGCCACGAGGACTCAGCAATCCCATTACCATGGGTATCAAGACTAGCAAAGCTTAATGGGAAAGGAAGGTAAAGTGGTGAGGTTGCAGCAGCGACTAAGCATGATATGGTGGCTAACATACGCAAATGAGAGCGAGTAGAGAAACAAGCGGAACGGTCGTGAAGCTAGCAATGATCAAGAGGTGATCCCGAACACCTACCGACGCCAAACATAACCTAGAAACCGATTCACTTCCCGGACTCACCGAGAAGAGACCATCACGGCTACACACGCGTTGATGCGCTTTAATTCGGATCTGTGTCAAGTTATCTACAACCGACATTAACAAATTCCCATCTGCCGATAACCGCGGCATGGCTCTCGAAAGTTTAAATCCTGCAGGGTGTCCCAACTTAGCCCATGACAAGCTCTAGCGATCAATGAAGGAATAGACCTTCTCCCAGAAGACACGATCACCTCGAATCCCGGTTTACAAGACATTTCGACAATGGTAAAACAAGACCAGCAAAGCCGCCGATGCAACCGACAACCCGATAGGAGATGCACATATCTTGTTCTCGTGGCAACACCGATAAGTCAAGCTACGAGTAAAACCAGACTTCGAAGTTTCCCGAGGTGGCCCCAAGAAGTTATGCTCAAGACGGACCAACACTTAGAAAAGCACCGCCCGGGGCTAAAATAAAGATGACCCTTAAGCACTTACTCCCAAAAGAAAGGTAGGTGGTGGTGAGGCAAATGGTAAAACCAAGGTTGGGCCTTGCTGGACAAGTTTTATTCAAAGAGAACTGCGTGGGGGTCCTATAATCACCCGACCGCTGTAGGAACGCAAAATCCGGGAACATAACACCGGTATGACGGAAACTAAGGCGGCAAGAGTGAACAAAACACTGCATAAGGCCGAGCCTTCCACCCTTTACCAAATATATAGATGCATTATTAATATAAGAGATATTGTGATATCCCAACATAACCCTGTCCACCATGGAGAAATTTTCAACTTCACCTGCAACTAGCAACGCTATAAGAGGGGCTGAGCAAAGCGGTAACATAGCCAAGCAATGGTTCGCTAGGAAGGGTGTCAAAGGTTAGAGGTTCATGGCAATTTGGGACGCTTGAAGAGCAAATTATAGGTAACGCAACATAGCGATAGAACGAAGCAACTAGCATAGCAATGATAGTGGTGAGATCCAGGGTAGCGGTCATCTTGCCCGAAATCCCGCTTAGGAAGAAGAACGAGTCCATGAAGAAGATGAAGCCATGAAGACGAACCAAGTGAGATTTAACGATCCTCACGATCGCAATGAAACGGAACTATCGAGAAGAAGCACACAACATGGTAAACACACCACACATGAACAAGACATGATGCACAACAAGTATGATGCATGACAAGGCTACATGAAACTACTCATGGCAAGAGATGATGCAAACAAGAACAACACATCAAAGCAAGTTTAAATGAGGCCGGAAACAACATATAACAATTCTGGTAAGTCCTCATATGCATATTTTGAAATTGGTCCAGAACTGAATAAACATTATGTTTAAGTTGTTAAACAGCAAGTTAAGATGCACCAAGATGATCTACACGAAATTCTAGTCAAGTTACATATAAAGTTAAACATGGGATTGATGCTAAATGCATACAAACATCAAGCAAACACCTCAAAACAAGGATGCAACATGATAATATGAAACTACATGCAAAACAAGCAAGTTTCATATAGAGCACACTCAAAACGGAGCAACGGTGTAACACACACACACTATACAAGTCATAACAACAAACTGTCCATAACAGCAACTAGGCATCTTACAAGCATCAAAACAACATGCTACAGCGGCTCAACATAATAACAAAAGGCATGGGCATGAAGTATAGGTAAAGCATAACAAAACATGAACACCGAGCTATCTCCGTAAACAAATAGAACATGCTCAAAAAGACATGGAGATATTGCAAATAATAATGTTCAAGACTTTAGCGTAAATAACATCAGGTTTTAATGTTTAGAGCTATCCAACAACATGTTACAGGAAATTATCATGACAAAAAAGGCATGGCATGAATCTACTAAAAGCATAGATCAAAAGTCCCTCATCGACCATGAGCCAAAAGGGATCAAAATATGATGGCACCCATGTAAACATGGCAAGTTATATTACAGATTCAAACATGTTAGAAACAACAATAAGTAGGCATGTTGGTGAGCTTGAATCACTCACCACAGAGCAATACATGGTATGGCAAGGCAACCAACAGTAAGAAGGCATGTTTATGAAGATAAGCATGGCAAGAGCAAATTCATAGGGTTCATGGATCACTAGGAAAACACATGGGAACAAGTGAACTTAATGTTAACAAAGCTGCCAAAGAACATTATCAAGCAACTTTGGAGCAAGATTACAACAAGCTACAGAGTCTATAATTGCAACCAAGGGCATGAATGGATAGAGCATGACATTTATATCAAAACATGTTTATAGAACATATCCAGATTATGCATAGAATGATTAGTAGAAGCATGTTTACATAGCAACAAAATATAATGTAATCTGCCTAGCAAAACAAAGAACAAAGAAGTACCTCCTTAAGAAGCTCGATACACTCAGCACACAACTCACAAAAATACATGGTTGGCACCCTGGAAAGATGGCGAGCATAGATCAAAACACATGTAGACATCAACCTCATAGGATGCACACATCAATCATGGCAAAATGACAAATGAGCAAGTTATAACAGCCTCAAAGAGATTAACAACAACATGCACTCTTCCAACAGCATTTAGGGCGCCAAGATGAGCTCAAATGAAAATGATTCAATGGAATGAAATGATGTACTGCCGAGGCGTAACAATTTGACATATTACACGACAAAACGGAGCTACGGATGCAGAGATACAAAGATGACGAACATGGCATGATAATGTATGAATATACGGACTTGGTGGATTTTTACCCAAAAGCTGGATGGGGTCGAGCGGACGAGGAGATCCGGACGGGCGCCTGTTTGATGGGGGTGCCAGGATTCTATCGCATCAGCGGATGGATCTAGACGGGACGGATTCCGGCGAAGCCCTCGGCGGCCGGTGACGACGCTGGAGGCGCGGGCGAGGGACGGCGACCGAGCGGGACGGCGAGAGGCGGCGCCGGGCGGGCGGACGGGCGCGGGGAGCTCTTCGCCCGCGCAGGCGCCGGGCGTAGCTGCAGCGCGGCGGCGCTGGAAGGTGCCGGCTAGGTGGCGGCGGCACCGGCGCGAGGGCGGGCGTCGCGACGCCGCGCCGAAAGCAGAGGCAGCGGGCACGGTCGGCTGGCGGGCGGCGCGGACGCCGGCGAGGCGCGGCGGCGGCTGCATGGGGCGCGACGCTGGCCGGGCGGCGGCGCGATGGTCTCGTGGGCTGTGGGCACGAGCACCTATGGGGCAGGGAGCCCTTCGTCCGGGAGGGAGCGGAGGGGCGACGAAGAGGAGATCGAGGTCGGGCACGCTGGGAACGGGCGATTTTACCCAGCTTCGAGCTTCTCCGGAGAGATAAAACTCCCATCGCTGCTTTGTGTTTGTATTTGGTCTTCGCCCAAAGCGCAGGTGTGCTGTGGTGTCGAGTGAGTCGAATCGACCAACCCAACGAAGTTTAACCCCTTCTACGCGGCGCATGGGCCTCCCTTTATAGTCTAAAGGGGTCACCGACAGTGGCAGCGAGAAAGAGGGGTAAAAGGTAAAACGCAGGTTGGTACAACTTCAATCTACAGTGCCCCTACCTAACTCGACGGCAGGGACAAGAGCATGACGCCCGTCCGTCGCTTCCAACAAGGCAGGAAACGATCGTTAGGGGAGCCACCGATCGCAACGATGGCCCCTAGTCACCTTCGCCACAATTGCGGTCGCTAGGCTGCACAGCCCACCCGCCACGCGCACCAGAGGATCTTTGTGGCGACATCGCCGCCGGTGAGCTGGAGCGCAGTAGGGTTTTGCCGCCGCAAGCGCTTTGCCGCTGCCGCTGTCTTGTCGCACCGCGTGAGCTTGTCGCCGCCGGTCTTGCCGGGCTCAAGCAAGGCGCGTCGCGCGGTCTTCTAAAGCGCCTTTGTCGTTAGCCTTCCCGCAAGCTCCTCTTGCCGGGTCTTGCTCTTCCCGCAAGCTTCTCAGGGGCTTTATTTTTCCCCGCAAGCTCCTCTTGCCGGGCCTTGTCATCACAACTAACACTTTGTTCTTGAATGGCAGTAAATGGGAGTGACGGAGGGTCTTGGCGGCGTCCGCAAGCCTTGCCGCTGGCGCCATGACCGTCTGCGTGTTCAAGTTTAGGGTACTAAGGTACCCTACTTTAGTACACCGACAGAGCCCTCGGCTCGGGCTATACACGGTGCCGAAGCGCTGTTGGGCCAGGCCCAAAACAGGCACGGCACGCCGCCTGGGTCAAAACCAGATCCATTCCGAATCCACCGCATCCTCCCGTAACGGCACGCATCAATCGCAGCGTCGTGGGAGAGGTCGTGGTCAATACATAATTCCAGGAAATGCGTAACGTTCACCTCCCCTGTTTATAAGCAGAGGGAACAGGCCGTTCCCCACCTTTGCCACTTGCGCCTTCCTTCGAAAGCTTCGCCGCCCTCCGCTTCCTGCCGAAGAGAGCAGCGCCCGCCGCCTGCCGCCGCCGCCGCCTCAATACCTCCGCCTCCTCCGCCGCTTCCGCCATGGTTCAAGACCAGCAAGGCCGAGAAGTCGGCCGAGGCATTGCGGCTTGAGGCGCCGCGCGAAGAAGCACGGCTTTTCACCCCGAGCTCACCCGGCAGCGCCGCGGCGGAGTTCTACCTCTTCCGTCGACGCAGCATGCGGCGCATCCACAAGACGCCGGGTAAGCTTTCCGAAGCTTCCAAATCAAAGAAGTGCCCCGAGGTTACTACTTTTTCCCGTGTTCTTCTATTCCCGGCTTTGCCCACCTTTTCGGATTTCTTCTATGACATTATGAACACCCACGGTTTCATCTTCTTGATTTTACCCCAACGCTGTTCGACAATGGCGGTTTTCGCACACCGCGAGAACTTTGTTGGCATCCACCCAATGTCGCTTTTTTTCGCCACTATTTCACCCAACCGAGCCGAGAAAGGAGAGCCATTGGTCGGGCGGAGTTGCCCGGTCTCACGAACCGCATGAAGGAGGCATATCCGGCGGCGAAGCCCGCAGCAAGTGGGGTGAGTGGAGGGCGGAATGGTGCTGGATCTGTGATGCCAATTGTAGTTATTCACTAACTCCGCGCAAGGCTCGGTAGTTCAAGGGCGGGCGATCGGGCCTGTCAGCCAGACGACGCCAAGCTGAAGATTGCCACCACCCGAATCCTCCACCAGCTTGCCGGGCTCACGGCATGGGTAGTTGGCGCGATTTCCTTCGCCACTGCACGCCTCCGCAAGAGGGGAGGCCCGCACGGCAGCTTTGCGGCCCGCGGATATGCGAGGCTGCGCCCAGCCTCAATTTCAACTTCACAGCTCGAGCTTGACGGATGTCGAGGAGCTGTTCGCATGACCCCACCATCCAGAGTGGTTCAGCTGCCGCAGGTGTCATCCCATTGTGCAACAACTTCCCAGCCATGATCGCTGCTCACAAGAATGATGCCAGAGTGCGATTCGCACGGGATAATCCCAACTTGGATGGAGCCCGCTGACGACGTCGTGCAGCAGTTCTTCGATGGCTTGACGGAGGTGGCAGTCAATGCCGACGAAAAGAAGCTTCTCACCCGCGCCACCATCGAAAACGAGATGCGGTACATCACCAGCAGGGCCGAAGAGGCGGCGGCAGACGCTGTCGCGGGCGACTTCGGCTTCACGCCAGAGGAGGCAGAAGCGGCCAAAGCGGCAAGCCTTGCCGACAGGGAGGACCTTGCCGGAGAGGTCGAGGGGGAGCCCGAGGCCGAGGCGAAGCGAGCCTGGCCGAGGGCGCGAGCGCCAGCCGCTCGAAAGCAGCTTGCCGCAGCGGAGCCCCCAAGCAGCCCCAATTCCAACTAAGAAGGCTCCGCCGAGCTGGAGATACAGCAGAGGACAGCAGCCGAGCAGCCGAGGCGCCGTGGGGACACGCCCACCGCGTAAGTGCGGTTGCCGGGAGGGTCCCTGTGCTGGGCCGCCAATCGAGGCGGGTCTTCGGCCACCACGCCGATCTGCCAGCAGCCCCTCAAGAACGCCGAAGGAGTTTACCTCCGCCACACCGCGTGAGAGAGGGTACTGAGTTCGACTCTCCTCCGCTGAGTCTGATGCGATGATGATGATGAGGAGGAGGAGTAAGACTTTCTCCTCGCTGTCCTTGATTCTCTTTGATCCTTGTTGTTGCTTGTCTTGTATCAAATTTGCTTCTCTCCGCATCCTCGTTCTATTTCAGACTCGTGGAGAGAGCGGCAAAGAGGGCCAAGGTCCCCGCGGTTGACGCCGAGGACGACTTCGCCGGACAAAGAGAGGACACGTCCCGAGACCACCTTGACGGACCCGGTTCTTCTTCCTCGCAGAAGCCCCCAAAGACAGCCCCCAAAGGTAAGTGTTTGGTTCACTTTCTGCTGAGCCGCCATGGATGCTTTTTCTTTGCTGATATCTCGATTGTTGATTTGTTGGTGTAGCAGCAGAGCAGGGCCACTGTGAGCAGGCGTAAACCGCCTGAGGTGCCGCTCGCCTTGACTACGCCGGGCCAAGGGGCGATTCCTCGACAAGGAGCGCCCCGGCAAGGGAGGGGTCCCCGCAAGGACGAAACCAGGAGCCCCGGTGGAGGAGCCCATGGTCACAGAGCCCAAAGACAGTAACCTACCTTGTCGGAAATCTTCCCCGGTTCTTCCTTTGATCTTCTTTCTTCTTGTTTTTTGGATATTTGCATGACTTTTTCTTTCTTTCTCCCGCCCTCGATCCCTCTCGCGTACCCGATGGAGACCGAGGCCACCGGGAGGAAGACGACGCGCAACACCGAGGGCGCCGCCGCTGATGAGGGAGAAGCCGGCGCTGATGAACCCGCCGACGAGGAAGCCGCCAAGGCTGCTGGCGCAGGAGCCGGCGAGGGATCCGGCGATCGTACTGACGACCCGGAGGGCACAGGAGCGCAAGGCCCTGCACCGACCACCGATCCCTCCGCCGATGATGCAGCGCCGGGCTCCGGGGAGCCCCAGCCAGGCGCATACTTGAAGGCCGGCGAGGGCGATACATCAAGCTTCCTCGGGCGCCGAGCCTGTGGTGCCGGCCAAGGAGAGGAGTTCGATGGAGAAGTACTCGCCTCGGGCTGGTAGTGGTTGACGCGCCTAGCAGCAGCAAAGGGCGAAGTCCGAGGAGGAGCAGCGCCCGAAGTTGGTGTCACTCTACCGCCCAGCAAGCGAAGCTTGAGTCCCGGAAGCGCTTGTCGCGCAGCGGAGTCGACATCAAGAAGCATGCGCAGGAGCTCCTGAATCGCAAACTGTGAGGCCCTCCGATCCATTGCGCAGGAGAGGGCGAACTTGGTGAGGCTAAGGAGGCATTCATCCCGAGAAGGCTGGAAGCCGAGGAGCAGCAGAGGCTCGCCGCCGAGGAGATGTCCAAAGGGAAGGTGAGCTGACACAGTAAGAAGGCTAGTCTCGACAGCCACGAGGAGGAGCTCGAGGCACGAGAGCAGCCACTTGGCGGGCGCCAAGGAGGCAAAGGACGAGCCGAAGTCGCCGAGGCCGCCAAGAAGGAGTTAGAGGAGAGAGTGGCGCAGCCGGAGGCGGATATGGGAAAGAAGAATGAAGAGCTTGTCAGACTCCAGCAAGCGAAGCGCCGAGAAGGATGCACTTGCTTATGGCAACTGCAAGCTCAACTTGCCGAGAAGATCAAGGAGCCGGACGCCGCCAAGGACTTAAGCGCTGATCTGGAACTGAAGCTGGCCACCTTGACGGAGACGCTGGACGCCGCCAAGAAGCGGGAGGATGACTTGAAGAAGGAGCTCAAGGGCAACGAGGAGCTATTGACGAGGGCCGCTGAGACCCAGAACACCTTCAAAGCCACGGTGGAGCTCTAGACGGAGGGCCTCATCAACATCACTTCATCCATCGATGAGGAGCTGGCGGAGCTGGACTTGGCGGGCTTCGGTACTCCAATCAAGAAAACCTCCAGCCCAGCGCCAAGCTCACGCTTTTCAAGGGTGTGGTGACGGCTTCCAAAGAGCTCCGGAAAGGATCCCAAGAAGTCGGCCGACGAAGTCGCAAGGTGATTCGCGCCAAGGTCTTGGAGAAGGTGTTGGTGAAGATACCTTTCGCAACCCTAGCGCCGACTCTCCCGCCCTCAAGAAGTTGCCGGGGGTGCCGATCTTGAAGAGCTCAAAGCCATCGCCGCACCCATTGTGGACAAGATCAATGATGTCGAGGGTCGACGGCGATCGCGGGATTAGGCCACCCTTCTTCTCCCTTTCCTTGCCGCTGGGATACGCTATAGGAATAACTCATCGAGCGCCGCAAGTTATTTATTGTAATATAACTTGATCCTGGGTACTATCTCGCTATGTTACTTCCTTTACTTGATTCCATTCCTTGTATGCTCTACCCCACGCTTTTTGGGAACTTGCTTGCCAGAAACACACTTGATGAGTGCGAACATCAAGAGTTCGCCGGGCGTGTTGTTTCTCCGCAAGTAACCTTGTCGGGCTAGTTGCAGCTCACTTGTATTGTTGAGCGGACTCAAAACAAATCAAGGGCTTAACTTAGCCATTTAGTCGGTTCCTCCGCCGCATGTGTTTTCCATACAAGGCACGGTCGCTCAAGGAATATAACTTAAAAAATTTAAAATTGACTATGCTCAAACTTTGGCAACTTAGCTTTTCTGTCGCCTGTGCTCCGGCAAGGCTAGATTCCTATGAACGACGCCTGGCCCACATCCTTATCTTCTCCTCCCCCTGGTGAACTTGTGGGCGGAGGGACCTTCTTTTTGAGAAGAAAGAAGAGAAAATAATGATATGGAACCTTAAGGTTCCCTATTGCTTACCGGGGGCAAGTGCTGCACAAAGTGTCAGTGTATACATGCTAAGAAGAAATGAAATTTGACAACTTTCTGCATAGCATACAATCTTTATTTATGCACGGGATCAGCGCCAGCTTTGTACAAAGGGTTACATGCAAAAGCTGCAAGGTTTGTATAAAGGTGGTTGCTGGAACGGTCCGCAGAATCCGCCTTTATGGGTAAAACTTATGAAGATGCTCTATGTTCCGTGAGTTACTCACCGAAAGCCATCTTCGTCTCAAGGCGACAGCACCGGCCTAGTGACTCGCTTACCCGATAAGGGCCTTCCCACTTCAAGGCCAACTTGTTGGAATTTTGGCGGATTGAACGCTACCAAGAACAAGGTCGCTTTCCTCAAGCTTCGGCATTAACTTTGCGGTTATGGTAGCGGCGCAAAGCTTGCTGGTAGCGAGCAGCTCGCATCAAGAGCTCGAAGACGATCTTCCTCGAGGAGCAGACGCCATCTTGCCGCAGCCGCTTTGCTCAAGCTCATCATAAGCGAGCACTCGAGGCGATCCGTGATACGAAGTTCCATGGGGAGAACCGCTTCGCTCCATAGACAAGAGCAAAGGTGTCCGCCGCTGGCTCGACGGCGCTGCTCGATCGACCAAAGAACCACCGCAGCTCGCATCAATTTCTTCCGCACTTGTGCAACCTGTCGAAAGTTCGTCTTGAGCCCGCAGCAGCACTTCAGCTTGCCCTCTTCCGCTTGACTGCTTCTCGGTGAGCAATGTAAGCGGCAGATCTTGGTGCAAAGATCTTGGACGATCGCATGAAGGCGCTGCTCGTGAACTGTGTGACATTGTCGGTGATAATCCTGTTAGGGATTCCAAACGGCAAACAATCGACCGAGGAACTTGATCGCCGATCGTGCTGTCACCTTCCTCACCGCTTCCACTTCAGGCCACTTTGTGAACTTGTCGATTGCAACGCATAAGTACTCAAAGCCCCGACAGCTCGGGAAAGGGGCCGAGGATGTCGAGCCCCTGCATCAAAATGGCCAGGATAAAGGGATTGTTTGGAGAGCTTGAGCTGGTTGATGTATCTCGCTGGAGTGGAACCGCACGCTTCACACTTGGTTACTTGTGCAGCTTGCATCCTCGGAGGGTTGTCGGCCGAAGAAACCTTGCCGAAAGCTTTGTCGGCAAGTGCTTTTGGCGCCAATGTGGTGTCCACATATGCCTCCGTATCTCTCGCCAACAACTCTTGTCCTTCTTCCCGGAGATGCACTTCAATTTCACTCCGCTGAATCTTTCTTCTCGCAGACAGATGTCATCGACAAACCGGTACATACTCGATTGTTGGGCTACTTTCCGCTTTTCTGCTCCTCGAAGTTCTCCTGCTTGGAGGAAATGGACGATCTGTTGCGCCCATGCCGGAGCTTGTGGCTCGACGGCAAGGACTAAAGGCGCAATGTCGCCAAGGAACATCCGCTTCTACGGCAAGGATCGGGATCCCGCCGAGGTGATGCTCCCCGGCTGCCGCAGTCGGGACACAGCTTGTCGGGAGCGCCCGCTTCAACGGCAAACCCCGGGCTTGTCGGAGTAGATCGCCTCAAGACTTTCTTCGTGTTGATCCCGGGACCTTCTTGGCGGCGGCTTCAGGAGCTCGCTGAAAGTAGTCGCTAGTAACCAACTTTCTTTCTTGCTCGGTCCAGCTTGATGGTGTTAGAGATGGTTGAGTCAGCCTGAGCACAAAAATCCTCGGTTCCACAGTAACTTAAGCGCGGCGATTTTGACAGCCATCCGCAATGTCATTCCGAGCTCTTGGAACGCGTTCCATCCGCAGCCGCCAAAATGCTCTTCCAGCTTCCTCACCTCATCAATGTAGGCTTCCATCAACGGACTCGATAATCTTTTTTGACTTGGCGACAAGCTGTGAGTCACCCCGACAATAAGCTTCTTGAGCCCAAGCTCTCATCGCTATTCTCGAGTCCAAAGAAGCAAGCCTTCATACTGCAGAAGATTGTTCGTTGCTTGCTCCTTGGGAAAGTGCATCGAATCACGCACTTGAGGTGCTCTCCGCTGCGCGTAAGTACGCCCGCCGGCGCGCTTTGCAGCGAGAAGGCACCATCAAGCACATGATCCATTCTTTGCTTGCTTTTTCGACGGGATGCTCCTCTCCGGAGTCTCTTCATCAGCGCTGGCATCCATTCTGCTATGAATTCTGCCAATGCTCGGCTCGATAGTTGAAGTACTTTCAAACTTGAGGCCAAAGCTCGACAGTTCTAGCGCCCACTGACAATCCTGCCTGCTGCTTCGGATTTTGCAATATCCTCTTCAACGGAAAGAGAGTGACCACCGTGATCTCATGTGCTTGAAAGTAATGGCGCAGCTTCCTCGAGGCCATGAGTAGGCCGAAGCAACTTCGCACACCGTAGTACCTTGATCTAGCCCCTCGCAAGGGAACCGACAGTAAACCGGGCGCCGCACCATCTTCTTCGCTTCTTCGCAATCGCGCAGATCCATCTTGCCGGAGCCGTAACTTGTCGGGAAGCCCGCCGTCACCGACTCGCTTGCCGTGGTTGCTGGCTCATCATCTGCCTCCTTTCGCATTAACGCAGCACTAACCACTTGATTGGTTGCCGCCAGGTATAGCAGCAACTTCTCTTGTGGCTTAGGTGCGACAAGTGTTGGAGTGGAGGATAGGTATTCCTTCAGTCTCGCAGCGCAGCCTCCGCCTCCGAGTCCATTTTATAGGACCTGCCTTTTTCAAAATTTTGAAAATGGCAGGGCGGCCAGCAGACTTAGAGATGAATCCATCGAGAGCAGCAACACAGCCGCAAGCCTTCAGACATCCTTGACGCGCTTCGGGCTTCAATCTGCTCGATGGCTTTGATCTTGTCGGGGTTGGCTTCGATTCCCCTTTGGGATACAAAGAGCCCGAGAAGCTTGCCGAAGGGAACTCCAAACACGCACTTCTCGGGGTTCAACTTGGGATTGATCTTGGCAGGTTCGTGAATGTCTCATCCAAATCTTGATTAAAGTTAGCTCGTCTCGCTTTTGACCACTATGTCATCCATGTAGGCTTCTACATTTCGCGCACCGTGGCTCAAAAGCGTGACCGACTACCCTTGCAAATGTTGAACCAGCATTCTTTAGTCCGAAAGGCATCCGTACAAAGCAAAGACGTGCTACATGGAGTAATGAATGCGTTTTCTTCATCCTCTTCGCCATGAAGATCTGATGATATCCCGAGTATGCATCAAGGAATGGAAGCAGATCGCATCCCGCCGGGAGTCGATAATCTGGTCAATGCACGGCAAGGGAAATGGATCCTGGGACAGGCTTTATTAATGTCGGTGAAGTCAATACAAAGCCTCCACTTCCCGCTTGCCTTGCGCGCACCATCGGATTGGCTAACCACGCTGGATGGAGTACCCTGACAAGGCCTCGCATTTCCAACTTCTTGATCTCCTCAAGAATGAACTCTTGGCGTTTCTACCGCTTGCTTCCCGACTCTCGCTTGACGGGCCGCTGTGAGGGCAGACGGCAAGGTGGTGCTCGACATTTTTCTCGAACACCGGGTGTCGATGGTTGCCATGCAAACACATCGACATTCGCCCGCAGAAAAGCAACGAAGCCGCTTTCCTATTTAGGATCGAAGGCAGACCGATGGTGAAGGTACCACCAGCTGCCGCCCTCCTTGGCACCCACTTTCTTGGTGTTTGGTGAAGCTGTTTTGCCTTCTTGCACTCGCCGGTGGAGCTCGATGAAAGGCCCTCGACGGCAGCGCAGCATTCAAGAGGTGCGCTGCCGGAGTGGGCATCGTAGCCACGCTGCCGGGCTTGGTCTTCTTCTTCCCCGGAGCTTCAATGACAAGTGGTTTGCGCTCGCCGCAGCCGCCGCTTCCCGGTAGATCTTGTCGGTACAGATAAGTGCATCCTTCTTGTCGCCTTTGGACAGAAATGACACTTATCGACCAGCATCTTGAGCACATTGTAAGCATAGTGAGAGGCTGCCATGAACTTGGCAAGTGTTGGACGACGAGTATCCCATTGTAGGGCAATGGGAAATCAGCAACGCCAAACATGACTCTCTATCCTAAAATTCAGCTCGCCGCCAAACGCCATCGGGCAAGGTGATCTTCCCTTCGCTTGCTCCTTCCCCGGATTGATTCCTTGAAAGGTACCCGCTCTTCGAGCTTGCGTCGGGATTTGGAGCTTGAGTACCGCGGAGGAGATGAGATTCAGTCCGCCCCACCGCCAACCAACATCTTTGTGACCTTGAGGTTGCGGATGGTTGGCTAAACCAACATCGGCAAGCACCGTACCACGTGATGCGATCAGGTGATCCTCAACGCCAAAGACGGCGGGCGGTTGACCACTTCAGGCTTGCGCGATTCGACCGATGGTTCCGCCTGCATTCACCTCCCGCACCCAATCGCTTGAGTTGATGGTGCGAGGTGCGAGAAGCACCGCCAACGCACAAAACCTCCATCGCCTTTTGAAACTCTTGATCGCCGGTTTCATCCTCATCCATCTCATCATCCTCATCTTCTTCTTCGCCCTTGTCGCGCCATGGGGAGGTTCATCTCTTGCCGCTGCTGGCCTTGCTGCGTGGCGCCTCCCCGGGCGGGAAGCTTTGCCGACCTCCGCCACCTTCGGCCTTCTCCTTGTCGCAGCGCCAGATTCAGCTCTCAGAGCACCGCCATCTCGCTCGACTTTCTTGCATGCTTGGAGGTCATGGCCCTTGGTGCGATGGATCTTGCAATACCGCTGTCGGAGCTGCCCCGCTTGTCCGCAGCCACCACAGCCTCGCCGAGTCGCTGCCTTTTGGCCTTGTCGGAGCCGGCTGCCGGCTGGACTGCTCAACAACTAGCACATCCTTAGCTTTCTCTTCGTTATTCCGCCCGGCTCCTCTTTTGCCGAAAGGCATCCTCACTGCCGATCCTTCGCTTCCTACATTCTCTCCGGAGTTTCTCCCCTTCACCGGCACACTTGTCGCCGCAGCATAGAGCTCGCGACATCTCTCGATCTTGCACATCGCCATCTCTCTCATCCCGCGGTTACGCACGCTCGATGGAACGCGCTAATAACCGCGCAGGGTGGATGTCCGGGATGTTGCGCCGCACTGGCTGAATCTTCCGTATGTACTTGCGCAGGGTTCTCCTTCCTTCGGCAAGCAAATGAAGATCGCTTCTAGCGATGGGGCCCGTGAAGGCGCCGACAAACCGATGGAACAGGTCCGCCATCGAAGAGATGGAGCCGTCCGCAAGTGCATGATCCAAGATCTGACGCTGGGCTTGAGTACCGCCGAAGTAGTTGGCGAGGATCTTCCTCGCGCCTCGCAGCCTCGCACCGCGATGGTGTAGACGCCGAGGAACTCCGACGGATGTATCCTGCCATCGCATTTCTCGGCACGCCTCGCTTGAAGTTCTGGTGCTGGGCCACCGACTTGCCGCGAGCTCACGAGTGAACGCAGGGCAACCCATCGCAGACGGGTAAGTCGCCCGTTCCTCTCGGGCGCATGCATATCGACAAGGCCCAGCCGCTACCGGTCGATTGACGTCGCTTTCTCCGACGCCGGCGCGAAGTTCGAGTGTCTTCGTCGCCGTTTGGATGACTTGGCGCTGATCGCGGGCGAAGTTCAAGGGTCCGACGACGCAGCGGGAGTCGGCGCGAGGTTGGCCCGCCGAAGTCGGCGATCTCGCCTTCGGGCGGGAGTGCATGGTGGTGGCACCCCAGCGGTCTTGTCGGCCGCTGCTACCGGGCGCCTTGCCGGGCTTCGGCGCGCCGGTTGCCGGGCTTGTCCGCCGCTGGCCGGCGAGGCTATAATGGCCATCCTCCGCCGGCAATCTTGTGTGGCGCCGAGGGTAATCCAGAAGCAGCCGGGCTCGCCGCTTCCGAGTCTTGGGTGGCGGCGGCGACGAAGCGGCGCAAGGAGCGGATGTGCTCGGCTCCCAACTCGATTGAAGGAGCAGCACTTCGTCCGGCGCATCAAGACCACCGCGCCAAAGATGTCAAGGCGCACGCTGGTCTTGAACGCCCCGCCACCCACCAGCTTGGCCTTGCTCCAACGCGAGCACGGTGCTAGGAGCACCAGGCGTTGTCGACCGCACCTCCGGAAGGGCGTGGTGTTCTGACGGTTGCCGACGCTATGGGCCTTGTTTTCGACCTCGTGACGACGTGAGTCCCACTGCCGCCTCGCCTCCTCCGGCGGCCCACTCCACCGCCCATTTGCTCCTCAAGGGCGGTGGTGGAATCGATGACGACGAGCGCCACCTCCAAGGCTTCTTCTTTGGTGGCATGTCGATGAAGATGTTGGTGAAGGCGCGCTGAGACCGGATCAGATTCAAGACGACTCGACGCCTCACCGGGCGCGCGAAGATGTCGTGGGCTGTGGGGCACGAGCACCTATGGGGCAGGGAGCCACTTCGGTCCGCAGGGAGCGGAGGGGCGATGAAGAGCAGATTGAGGTCGGGCGCTGGGGAAACGGGCGATTTTACCCAGCTTTGGAGCTCTCCTAGAGATAAAACTCCTACCGCTGCTTTGTGTTTGTATTTGTTCTTCACTTCAAAGCATGGGCGGCTGTGGTCTCGAGTGAGTCGAATCGATCAACCCAACGAAGCCGAACCCCTTCTACGCATGCGCATGGGCCTCCCTTTATAGTCTAAAGGGGTCACCGATGTGGCAGCAGAGAAAGAGGGGTAAAAGGTAAAACGCAGGTTGGTACAATCGCCATCTACAAAGGCTCCCCTACCTAACTCGACGGCAGGGGACAAGAGCATTTAATGCCCGTCCGGGCGCTCCAACAAAGGCAGAAACGACCGTTAGGGGAGCCACCGATCGCCACGATGGCCCCTAGTCACCTTCGCCACAATTGGTCGCTAGGCTGCACAACCACCCGCCACGCACCAGGAGGATCTTGTGGCGACATCGCCGCTGGGTGAGCTGGAGCGCAGAGTGGTGGCCTTGCCGCAGAAGAAGCTTTGCCGCGCCGCTGTTCGTCGCACCCGTGAGCTTGTCGCCACCGGTCTTGCAGGGCTACAGCGTCATGGGCGGGTCTTCCAAGCGCCTTTGTTATTCTCCCCAAGCTCCTCTTGCCGGGTTCATTCTTCCCGCAAGCTTCTCTTGCCGGGCTCTTGTTCTTTCCCCGGCAAGCCCTCTTGCCGGGCTCACTCTTCCCCGGCAAGCCCTTCTTGCCGGGCCTTGTCATCACAACTAACACTTTGTTCTTGAATGGCAGTAAATGGGAGGACGGAGGGTCTTGACGGCGCTTACAAGCTTGTCATGGGCGCCAAGGATCGCCCATGCCCAAGTTCGGGGTACTAAGGTACCCCTACTTTAGTACACCGACAGATGGGCCCCACGGGCCCTGACGGGCTCAAGGGGCCTCGTGGCGGCGGGCGGCGGGGCCACGGAGCGCCATGAGTGGTTGAGGGCGGCGGCGCAGACATGTCCAGCCGTCTGGCGGACATGTCCGGGCGGCGCGAGGGGATGGATCTAGGGTTTCGGGGGGATCTCGGGGAAGAGGGCATATTTATAGGTAGAGGGAGCTAGGAGACTCCAAATGGGAGCGGTTTTTGGCCACGCGATCGTGATCGAACGATCGAGAGCATGGAGGGGAGTTAGATGGGTTTTGGGCCACTTTGAAAGGTGTTGGGCTGTACACAAAGAGGCCTTTACGGTTACCTGCTAACTGCTGAGTACCAAACGACCTCCAAATGGCATGAAACTTGACAGCGGTTCACCGGTGTTATACCAAGGCCGCTATAAACCTCGGCCATTCTCGAGAAAGTTTGACACCCACTCACAACAAGAGGCAAAAGGGGGACACCGGATGACATAGGAGTGCCGGATTGCAAAATGCATAACCGAAAAAGCTCTTGATGCTCGAGACAAACACGATGCAAAATGAAATGCACATGATGACATGATAAAATGCATACGATGACATGGCAAAGTGCAACACGCAAGCAAATGACATGGCAACGACGGTGAATAACTGGCAAACACCTGGCGCATCGGATCTGGGGCGTTACAACACTCCTCCACTAACAAGAGATCTCGCCCCGAGATCTTAGGACCGAGACGGAAGGGAAAAGGGATGAGGTGAAACAAGAACTCAAGAGAAGAAGCAAAGAATCGAGAGCACTTGAGAGGAAGAGATGAATGAGGAGAATGACGAGAATCGAAAGCTCACGGAATCAGATAGACTATGAAACGACTCATTCTAACCGGAGTGGTTAGAATGAGAAAAGAAACGAATAAGACTGAAAGGATTTAGGTAGCACTCCGGCTGAAAATGGAAGGATTAAAACACGAGCTAGAGAGGATGGAATGATACATGATGAACTCTTGCAGAATGAATTAAATCATGAAAAACTCCGGTGACAAAGGATGATGAGATAGAATGAAGGATGAAATAATAAAATGAGCCTTGAGATGATTCCGATGGATGTACCGACGAGATGGCCGAGGAAATTTGAACTCCGTAAAAGAAAAGATGAAAACACTAGGAACTAGAATTTATTCATCGAGAACAAACTCCGAAGGAAAGGGATTACTCACTTGGAGGAAATAAGAATAAGATTTATTGTATGCTTATCGTTCATCAAATTAAATTGATGACAAGCAATGGATTTTGCATATTACTTATTCTTCTTGAAAAGGATTAAGGGAATATAGCACAAAATTTGAGAAAGTCTTCATGAACCACCGTAGGATTGAAAGAACTAATGGATTAAAATGATAATCAAAGAAAAGAATCTTGAACAAACCACCGTGAAGAATTCAAAATGACTGCTGAAAAGAGAATGAATCACCGGAAGAATTAGAAGAACAAATATGCTTGAGGGGATTTAAATGCAAAAGAACAAAGAGATCATGAGCTGATTAAAGAACACTTGAATGGAGCGCCGGGATAAATAGAGAACGATAACTGGAATGATGGCCTCCGGTGAAAAGAAATGGAAAAACAACTCCTGTCATAATCTGGATGGGTAAGAAAAGAATATGTGACAAATGGAATAATTTGAGAGGGTAACAAGAAGCTAGAACCACGAATCTTCGAGAGAACAGAGAAGATTTAGAGGAAAAGCTCTTCTTCGATCTTGAAATGACGACGAGGAATGTCACGAAAATTACTGAGGTACTCCGGTAGAATGAAAAGCAAAGAGGTTGAGTCAACAATGAAAATGATTTGAAAGAGATCTTGGAGAAGGCATGTGACTCGATGGAATCCATTGTTACGCTAATAATTGAAAAGAATTGAGAATAACTCCGGGAATTAGAAGAGTCGTAAGATCCTCGAAAAGACCTGTGGGTTAGGGCCCACTAAAAGAAAACACCGTTGGAAAAGATTGTTGAAGAGATAGGTGATGCATCGAATAATTGAAATATTTGAATGAGGTGACACCTCAATTAATTGAATATGCATTTAAACTCCCGAGATGTCTTGAGCA
Organism: Aegilops speltoides; assembly: GCA_021437245.1. Taxonomy (NCBI): domain Eukaryota; kingdom Viridiplantae; phylum Streptophyta; class Magnoliopsida; order Poales; family Poaceae; genus Aegilops; species Aegilops speltoides. The sequence goes on along the minus strand of JAHHZJ010007488.1, from coordinate 97,844 downwards.
CTCCTAAGGATAAACTGGCAAGAGGTGAACGAGTAGGGAAAACACTTGATCCGAGGAAAAGAATATGATCAACCCGAAAGACTTGAATTGAAAACACCGGAAAAGAAAAAATAGATAAAGAATGTCGAACGAGACGAGAATTCACCGGTTCAAATAATTGAGGGAAGACTGAAGAGGCTCCGCACGAATGAAATAGATGGTCGAAAGAGAGTTAGACTCCGGGAAGAAAAAGGGTGGGAGGGCGGAAAAAAACAAAGGCAACTGGAAAGGGAAACCAACGAATAACTTGAAGAGAAAACACCGGTTGAAAACATTGAGGAAAGAAAGCAAAGACTTCACACGAGTAGAAAGCATACTCGAGAACGGACTCCGGCTCCAAGGAGAAAAAGGGTGGGCGGTTGGGAAAAGAAAACAACTGAGGATTGAACTTGCAAAAACGGAGAGGGTCGAATCACTTTGACGAGATATGCACCGGATGCAAAAAGCTGAGGAACAACGATAGGAAAAACCAACAGCGTGAACCTAAAGAAAATTTTGAATGGGAAGAGGAGTAATTCAAAACACCTACGCCAAGATTCCTCACCAGAGCGATTTAAGGGCTGAGGAGTAAAAGAATTCCTACTCCGATATAACTAGACTCAAAACAGTTTTCTTCTAGACTCGCGCCAAACTACACGATCAATCAAGGGGTTCCTAAGGTCGGTCGAGGCTCGATACAACTTGAATCTCGCCTAATATGCGACCCTATCCAAAAGGAACTCAAGGTCCCACCAAGGATAGACCCGATATTGGAACGCTTTTGCATGGTGGATATCATTACATCAACATTACATAATAGATGGGGATACATACAAGAGGCATACAAGGCCACATTAATACAACATCATCTTATAAGAACAACATCCCACTACGGATGAGTCATAAACAGAAACTCAAACAATATCCACCTCGCTAGCCCAGGCTGCCGACCGAAGCTATCCTCGATCAAGAAGAAGCGTAAGAAGAACTCAACGCAGCAAGCATCGCCTCGGCCATGATCATCGGATAAACTCAGAATCGCAATCGTTGTTGTAGTAATCAGGAGCCAAGAGGACTCAGAATCCCATTACCATGGGTATCAAGACTAGCAAAGCTTAATGGGAAAGGAAGGTAAAGTGGTGAGGTTGCAGCAGCGACTAAGCATGATATGGTGGCTAACATACGCAAATGAGAGCGAGTAGAGAAACAAGCGGAATGGTCGTGAAGCTAGCAATGATCAAGAGGTGATCCTAACACCTACTTACGCCAAACATAACCCGTAAACCGTGTTCACTTCCTTTGACTCGCCGAGAAGAGACCATCACGGCTACACACGCGTTGATGCGCTTTAATTCGGATCCGTGTCAAGTTATCTACAACCGACATTAACAAATTCCCATCTGCCACATAACCAAGGCACGGCTCTCGAAAAGTTTAAATCCTGCAGGGTGTCCCAACTTAGCCCATGACAAGCTCTCGCGATCAACGGCGAATAGACCTTCTCCCGTGAAGACCCGACAGCCTCGAATCCTTGCCACAAGACATTTCGACAATGGTAAAACAAGACCAGCAAAGCCGCCTGATGCGCCGGCTAATCCCGATAGGAGCTGCACATATCTCGCTCGTGGCAACACCGATAAGCAAGCTACGAGTAAAACCAGACATCGAAGTTTCCCGAGGTGGCCTCAAGAAGTTAGCCTGGGTTCGACCAACACTTTGACAAGCATCGCCCGGGGATAAATAAAGATGCCCTTGGGTTAATTACTCCCAAAGGAAAGGTAGGTGTTGGTGAGGCAAATGGTAAAACCAAGGTTGGGCCTTGCTGACAAGTTTTATTCAAAGCGAACTGTCAGGGGGTCCTATAAATCACCCGACCTGTAGGAACGCAAAATCCGGGAACATAACACCGTATGACGGAAACTAGGAGGCAAGAGGAACAAAACACCGCATAAGGCCGAGCCTTCCACCCTTTACCAAATATATAGATGCATTATTAATATAAGAGATATTGTGATATCCCAACATAACCGTGTCCACCATGGAGAAATCTTCAACTTCACCTGCAACTAGCAACGCTATAAGAGGGGCTGAGCAAAGCGGTAACATAGCCAAGCAATGGTTCGCTAGGAAGGGTGGCAAAGGTTAGAGGTTCATGGCAATTTCGGAGGCTTGAAGAGCAAATGATAGGTAACGCAGCATAGCGATAGAACGAAGCAACTAGCATAGCAATGATAGTGGTGAGATCCAGGATAGCGGTCATCTTGCCTGAAATCCCGCTAGGAAGAAGAATTAGTCCATGAAGAAGACGAAGCCACGAAGACGAACCAAGCGTAGACGAACGCATCCTCACGATCGCAACGAAACGGGAACTATCAAGAAGAAGCACACAACATGGTAAACACACCACACATGAACAAGACATGATGCACAACAAGTATGATGCATGACAAGGCTACATGAAACTACTCATGGCAAGAGATGATGCAAACAAGAACAACACATCAAAGCAAGTTTAAATCAGGCCGGAAACAACATATAACAATTCCGGTAAGTCCTCATATGCATATTTCGAAATTGGTCCAGAACTGAATAAACATTATGTTCAAATTGTTAAACAGCAAGTTAAGATGCACAGAGATGATCTACACGAAATTCTAGTCAAGTTACATATAAAGTTCATTAGATTCGGAGCTACGGCCTAGAAGATATGAGCAAAACAAGTTAAACATGGCATTGATGCTAAACACCTCAAAACAAGGATGCAACATGATAATATGAAACTACATGCAAAAACAAGCAAGTTTCATATAGAGCACACTCAAAACGGAGCAACGGTGCAACACACACACACTATACAAGTCATAACAACAAACTGTCCATAACAGCAACTAGGCATCTTACAAGCATCAACACAACATGCTACAGCGGCTCAACATAATAACAAAAGGCATGGGCATGAAGTACAGGTAAACCATAACAAAACATGAACACTGAGCTATCTCCAAAACAACTAGAACATGCTCAAAAGACATGGAGATATTGCAAATAATAACAGCTTCAGACTTTAGCGTAAATAACATCAAAGTTGCAATGTTGAGAGCTATCAAACAACATGTTACGGAACTTATCATGACAAACAAAGGCACGGCATGAATCTACCAAAAGCATAGATCAAAAGTCCCTTATCGACCATGAGCCAAAAGGGATCGAAAAATATGATGGCACCCATGTAAACATGGCAAGTTATATTACAGATTCAAACATGGCAGTAAAACAATAAGTAGGCATGTTGGTGAGCTTGAATCACTCACCACAGAGCAATACATGGTATGGAAAGGCAACCAACAGTAAGAAGGCATGTTTATGAAGCTAATCATGGCAAGAGCAAGTTCATAGGGTTCATGGATCACTAGGAAAACACATGGGAACAAGTGAACTTAATGTTAACAGTCGCCAAAGAACATTATCAAGCAACTTTGGAGCAAGATTACAACAAGCTACAGAGTCTATAATTGCAACCAAGGGCATGAATGGATAGAGCATGACATGTAGATCAAAACATGTTTATAGATCATCTCCAGATTATGCATAGAATGATTAGTAGAAGCATGTTTACATAGCAACAAAATATAACATAACTGCCTAGCAAAACAAAGAACAACAAGTACCTCCTTAACAAGCTCGATACACTCAAAGCACACAACTCACAAAAATACATGGTTGACACCCTCGAAAGATGGCATAGCATAGATCAAAACACATGTAGACATCAACCTCATAGGATGCACACATCAATCATGGCAAAATGACAAATGAGCAAGTTATAACAGCCTCAAAGAGATTAACAAAGAACATGCACTGCTCCAACAACATTTAGGGCATCAAGATGAGCTCAAATGAAAATGATGCAATGGAATGAAATGAAGTACTCACGAGACGAACAATTTGACATATTAGACGCGACGTAAACGGAGCTACGGATGCAGAGATACATCATGACGAACATGGCATGATAATGTATGAATATACGGGACTTGGTGGATTTTTTACCCTCCGAAAAGCTGGACGGGGTCGAGCGGGACAAGGAGATCCGGGACGGGCGCCTGCTTGATGGGGGTGCTGGTGGATCTCATCCCACCAGCGGGATGGATCCAGACGGGACGGACGCCGGGCGAAGCTCCTGGCGAAGCCGGGCGACGACGCGAGGCGCGGGCGAGGGATGGCGACCAGAAAGCGGACGGTTAGAGGCGGCGCCGGCGGGCGGACGGCGCTGGGGAGCTTCGCTCGGGCGAGGCGCGCTGCGGCAGAGCTGCAGCGGCGCGGTAGCGCTGGGAGGCGCGCAAGGCGGCACCGGGCGCGGAGGGCGGGCGGTCGCGACGCCGGGCGCCGAGCAGCAGGAGGCAGCGGGCACGGTCGGTTGCCGGGCGGCGGCGGGACGCCGGCGAGGCGCGGCGGCGGCGCAAGGCGGGCGCGACGCTGGCCGGCGGCGGCGGCGGATGGGCCTCTGCGTCTCCCGACGGGTTCGGGCGGGCCTCGGGCGGCGGGCGCGGGCCACGGGCGCCATGAGTGGCCGAGGGCGGCGGCGGTGACATGTCCGCCATCGGCGGACATGTCCGGGCGGCGCGAGGGGATGGATCTAAGGTTTCGGGGATCTCGGGAAGAGGGCATATTTATAGGTAGAGGGAGCTAGAGACTCCAAATGAGGAGCGAGCTGCCACACGATCGTGGATCGAACGAATCGAGAGCATGGAGGGGAGTTAGATGGGTTTTGGGGCCACTTTGAAGGGTGTTGGCTGCACACAAAAGAGGCCTTTATGGTTACCCTGCTAACTGCTGAGTACCAAACGACTCCAAATGGCTTGAAACTTGACAAGCGGTTTACCGGTGCTATACCAAGGCCGCTTGGCAAACCTCGGGCCATTCCGAGAAAGTTTGACACCCACTCACAACAAGAGGCAAAAGGGGACGCCGGATGACATAGGAGTGCCGGATTGCAAACGGACAACGGGAAAAAGCTCGATGCTCGAGACAAACACGATGCAAAATGAAATGCACATGATGACATGATAAAATGCATATGATGACATGGCAAAGTGCAACACACAAGCAAATGACATGGCAACGACGGCGAATAACTGGCAAACACCGGGCGATCGGATCCGGGCGCTATAAAGGAACGGATTGGCGTAATCAGCCGGGAAAGAAGACCCCGCTGAGCTTGACTTAGTCCGACTTTGTGAAATGACTTGAGAGGTGTAGGATAAGTGAAATACCACTACTTTTAACGTTATTTTATTTATTCCATGGGTCGGAAGCGGGCATGTCCTCCTTTTGGCTCCAAGGTCCGGTCTTACCGGCCGATCCGGCGGAAGACATTGTCGTGGGAGTTTGGCTGGGCGCACATCCGGTAAAAGATAACGCAGGTGTCCTAAGATGAGCTCAACGAGAACAGTAAATCTCGTGGAACAAAAGGGTAAAAGCTCATTTGATTCTGATTTCCAGTACGAATACGAACCGTGAAAGCATGGCCTATCGATCCTTTAGATCTTCGGAGTTTGAAGCTAGAGGTGTCAGAAAAGTTACCATAGGGATAACTGGCTTGTGGCAGCCAAGCCGCTCATAGCGACGCTGTTTTTCATCCTTCGGCGTCGGCTTTTCCTATCATTGTGAAGCAGAATTCACCAAGTGTTGGATTGTTCACCCACCAATAGGGAACGTGAGCTGGGTTTAGACCGTCGGAGACAAAGTTAGTTTTACCTCACCGATGACAATGTCGCGATAGTAATTCAACCTAGTACGAGAGGAACCGCTGATTCACACAATTGGTCGTCGCGCTTGGTTGAAAAGCCGCGGCGCTGGTTACCGTGGTGCCGGATTATGACCGAACGCCTAACTCGTAATCCGCTAGCATGCGACGCTCAGGCCGCGCCCGACCCGACCCATGTTAGGGCGCTATGCCTCAAGGGCCCGCGTTATTGGTTAGCCGATCCGCCGACGTGCCGCGCCGCTGCCTCGAAGCTCCTTCCCAACGGGCGGGCTGAATCCTTTGCAGACGACTTAAATACGCGACGGGGCATTGTAAGTGGCAGAGTGGCCTTGCTGCCACGATCCACTGAGATCCAGCCCCATGTCGCACGGATTCGTCCCTCCCCCACAACTTTCCTTCACCAAGTAAGGTTCGAAGATCCCACAAAAAATCTGCACCGCTAAGTGATGAGGACTAGAAATGGCTAAGTCCCTTGTAAGACATACCCTTGGACCGAATAAGGCCAGCGGAAACAACATTCAAAACTATATGTGCCAAATGAAAAGATACTTGGCCGATTCATGCGTGTGCCGCTGCCACAGGCTACATCGCTAAGTCATGCTCAAGGCAAATGGTATAGTCCCTTATATGACATATACAATCACTAATAAGGCCAAGTATGCAGCATACCAAAACTATATGTGCCAAGTGAACACCATACTTGACCGATTCATTCGGATGCCTTCGCTATGTCATGGTCAAGACAAAATGGTAAAGTCCCTTGAATGAAATAAGGAATCACTCGATAAGGCCAGTCGCGAGCACACTCAAAACTATTTGAGGCAAGTGACCAAGGTACTTCAGCGATACATGCGCGCAACTCATCACAAAGACCCTTACACGGACCCATGAACGGGCTGTACAGGGACAAGGGAAAAAAGTGCCTGACAAACTAAGTGGACGGATCTGGACGCGCCCCTTGGATCACCAGGCAAAACCACTTAAAGGGAGCCGTGAACGGGCTGTACGTGGACACAGGAAAAAAGTGGACGACGGCCGTAGCGGACGGAAGTGGACGCGCGCCATGGAAAAGTGGGCAAATCCACGTACAACGCACACGCCACGTACACGGTCCCTTACACGGATCCGTGAACGGGCTGTACGTGGACACGGGAAAAAACTGGCCGACGGCCGTCGTGGACGGAAGTGGACGCGCGCCATGGAAAAGTGGGCAAAACCATGTACGTGGCACACGCCACGTACACGGACCCTTACACGGAGCCGTGAACGGGCTGTACGTGGACACGGGAAAAAAGTGGCCGACGGCCGTCGTGGACGGAAGTGGACACGCGCCATGGAAAAGTGGGCAAAACCACGTACGTGGCACACGCCACGTACACGAACCCTTACACGGAGCCGTGAACGGGCTGTACGTGGACACGGGAAAAAGTGGCCGACGGCCGTCATGGACGGAAGTGGACGCGCCATGGAAAAGTGGGCAAACCACGTACGTGGCACACGCCACGTACACGGACCCTTACACGGAGCCGTGAACGGGCTGTACGTGGACACGGGAAAAGTGGCCGACGGCCGTCGTGGACGGAAGTGGACGCGCGCCATGGAAAAGTGGGCAAAACCACGTACGTGGCACACGCCACGTACACGGACCCTTACACGGAGCCGTGAACGGGCTGTACGTGGACACGGGAAAAAGTGGCCGACGGCCGTCGTGGACGGAAGTGGACGCCGCCATGGAAAAGTGGGCAAAACCACGACGCGGCACACGCCACGCACACGACTATTACACGGACCCGTGAACGGGCTGTACGGGACACGGGAAAAAGTGGCCGACACCCGTCGTGGACGGAAGTGGACGCGCGCCATGGAAAAGTGGGCAAACCACGACGCGGCACACGCCACATACACGACTTACACGGACCCGTGAACGGGCTGTACGTGGACACGGGAAAAAGTACGACGGCCGAGTGGACGGAAGTGGACGCGCGCCATGGAAAATCGGGCAAAACCACGACGGGCACACGCCACAGACACGGACCTCACACGGACCCGCGAACGGGTTGTACGCGGACACGGGAAAAATCTGCCGACGCCGCCGTGGACGGAAGTGGACGCGCGCCATGGAAAAGTGGGCAAATCCACGTACGTGGCACACGCCACGTACACGGACCCGTGAACGGGCTGTACGCGGACACGGGAAAAGTGTCGACGGCCGTCGGGACGGAAGTGGATGCGCGCCATGGAAAAGTGGGCAAAACCACGTACGTGGCACACGCCACATACACGGACCCTTACACGGAGCCGTGAACGGGATGTACGTGGACACGGGAAAAAAGTGGCCGACGGCCGCCGGGACGGAAGTGGACGCGCGCCATGGAAAACTAGGCAAAACCACGTACGTGGCACACGCCACGTACACGACTCTCACACGGACCCGTGAACGGGCTGTACGCCGACACGGGAAAAAATGGCCGACGGCCGCCCGGACGGAAGTGGACGCGCGGAAAAGTGGGCAAAACCACGACGCGGGCACACGCCATGGACCTTACACGGAGCCGTGAACGGGCTGTACGCGGACATGGTGCGAAAAGTGGGCAAAAAAGTGGGCAACCACCACGACGGGCACACGCCATGTAAACGATTGATTACACGGAGCCGCGCCATGGAACGGGCTGTACGGGACAGGCGGAAAATGTCTACCGCCGTGGGACGGAAGTGGACGGAAAAAGTGGTCGACGGCCGTGGACGGAAGTGGACGCGCGCCATGGAAAAGTGGGCAAAACCACGTACGCGGGCACACGCCACGCACATGGACCTTACACGGAGCCGTGAACGGGCTGTACGTGGACACGGGAAAAAGTGGCGACGGCCGCCGTGGACGGAAGTGGACGCGCCCATGGAAAATTCAGGGCAAACCACGACGCGGGCACACGCCACGCACGCGACCTTACACGGACCCGTGAACGGACTGTACGTGACACGGGAAAAAGTGGTCGACACCGCCGTGGACGGAAGTGGACGCGCGCCATGGAAAAGTGGGCAAAACCACGACGGGCACACGCCACGCACACGACCTTACACGGACCCGTGAACGGGCTGTACGCGGGACACGGGAAAAAGTGGTCGACGGCCGCCGTGGACGGAAGTGGACGCGCCATGGAAAATTCAGGCAAAACCACGACGCAGCACACGCCACGCACACGACCCGTGAACGGCTGTACGTGGACACGGAAAAAACTGGCCGACGGCCGCCGGGACGGAAGCGGACGCGCGCCATGGAAAAGTGGGCAAATCCACGAGGTGGCACACGCCGCGACACGACCTTACACGGACCCGTGAACGGGCCGCACGCGGACACCGGAAAAAGTGGCCGACGCCGTCAGGACGGAAGTGGACGCGCGCCATGGAAAAGTGGGCAAAACCACGACGCGGGCACACGCCACAGACACGAACTGCAGACACGACCTTACACGGAGCCGTGAACGGGCTGTACGTGACACGGAAAAAGTGGCCGACGGCCGTTGTCGGAGTAATGGGCCACGGTAGGCCGACCCGGGACCCATGATCTTCAAGACATCGGGCAAGCCGCTACCGCCGCCGACTCCACCGGGCGATCTTTGGGGAGGCCGAGTCCCACCGGCGACCTTCGGAGAAGCCGAGTCCCCTGACGGCGACTCAAGCAAGCCGACTGGCTTATGATTTCGTGGGCCGACTATGAGAGTCGGCCCGCCGATCTTTCACGAAGACTGTCACGCCCATGATGCGGCTATATCTCCCACGTGTCGAAGCACGACTTAGAGGCATAACTGCATTGAAAGCAATGTCGCAAGTGAGGTAATCTTCACACAACCCAAGTAATACATAAGGGAAAGAGATACATAGTTGGCTAACAATCGCCACTTCACACAAATACATGAATAAAGCATTACATCATCCAGATACAATCAAGGTCCGACTACGGAACCAAAATAAAAGAAGAACCCCAAATGCTATAAAGGTCCCCGATCGACCCTCAACTGGCTCCACCATCGATCAACTAGAACGAAACAACACAAAGGGCAAGATCTTCATCGAGCTCCTCCTTGAGCTTGGTTGCAAACTAGTTTTGGTAGTAATCAGGAGCCACGAGGACTCAAAGAATCCCATTACCATGGGTATCAAGACTAGCAAAGCTTAATGGGAAAGGAAGGGGTAAAGTGGTGAGGTTGCAAAAGAGCGACTAAGCATATATGGTGGCTAACATACGCAAATGAGAGCGAGAAGAGAAACAAAGGAACGGTCGTGAAGCTAGCAATGATCAAGAGGTGATCCTCAACACCTACTTACGCCAAACATAACCCTGTAAACTGCGTTCACTTCCCGACTACCGAGAAGAGACCATCACGCTACACACGTGGTTGATGCATTTTATTTCGGATCCGTGTCAAGTTATCTACAACCGACATTAACAAATTCCCATCCGCCACATAACCGCGGGCACAGCCTCGAAAGTTTAAACCCTGTAGGGGTGTCCCAACTTAGCCCATGACAAGCTCTCGCGATCAACAAAGGAATGGACCTTCTCCCCAGAAGACCCGACAGCCCCGAATCCCAGACATCAAGACATTTCGACAATGGTAAAACAAGACCAGCAAAGCCGCCTCGACAAGCGCCGACAATCCCGGATAGGAGCTGCGATATCTCGCTCTCGTGGCACACCGGATGAGCAAGACGCCGGTTGGCATAGACCCCTGGTTGCCAGGGGCGCCGGACATCGCCGGTTTAGACCAGCACTTAGACAAGCAATCGCCCGGGGCTAAATAAAGATGACCTCGAGAGAGCGACTCCAAAGGGAAAAGGTAGGTGGTGGTGAGGCAAATGGTAAAAGTCAATGTTGGGCCTTAAGGAAGTTTTATTCAAAGCGAACTGTCAGCGCTTGTGGAGAGGGCGCCGAGGCTGGATTCAAGGCTGGCCGGGCCTTGGCGCTGTTATGCGCTGTGCGCCGGGCGATCGTCAATCGGGCGAAGGGCTGCTTCCCTCGATGCAGAGGATGCAGAGGCCGCGACGGCTTCAGCGGCGCAGGAACGGAGGAGGTCGGAGATGGACAGGTTCATGGAGGAGGCGGCGAGATCCGCGGTCCCCGGCCGGATCTGACGCGAAACGGCAGTGGTGGTGGACTCGGGGTAGCGCACGGGCAGCAGCGGCGGAGCTTGGCGTCCAAGGCATGGTTCATGCTCCTGGGCAGAGAAGACAGAGAGAGAGAGGGACACTTAGCGAGAGAGAGAGACGCACGGGAAGGAAGGGAGAGATACAGGGGAGGAGAGGAGCGAGATGAGGCCGGCGGCATGACCTGCTGCTGCTGTTGTCGCTGGCGGCGTGCTGGAGAGGAGCTCCGGCGAGGTGGTGCAGGGGATTGGGGCACAAAGTAGAGAGCTGCTTGGTGTGGTACTGCATGGGAGGAGTCCGCGAGGAGGCGGGAGGAGCAGGTCGTGGGAGGCTCTGGCGGCTGGGGTAGGGGTTTCGGGCAGAGGAGCAGATGCTCCCGACGAGGGGAGGCACAGAGGATCGGGCGCCTGGGCTGCGCCTTGGTTGGGTGGAGTTTTGGATACGGGAAGATCCCGAGGAAGGAGAGAATGGACAGAGGTGGCGCGGCTAGGAGGATCGATGGGACAAGACCCCTAGGATCTAGGGTTGGACCTGCTTATATAGGTAAGGGATTAGTTTAGGGCTATCGGATCCTCCGATCGTAATAGGACGGTTCAAAAAATAGGCTAGGAGTCCAAATAATAAAACGGGATGTTTTGTAGATGTTAGGGGATGATCTGACCCAACGGTAACGATGCATCGTTCGGGTTCGGGCAGCTTCGACGCCGAGGGACCTGAGAGAGGTCGACGAAGACAAGGGGGGTTTTGTGGTCTCGGAGAAAGAGAGAAGAGAGGGGTCCAAACGGTCTGAGGGAAGGTCAACAAGGGCAAGCGGTCTGACAACATGTCAATGAAGACAAAGAGAGAAGCGCCGACACGAGGGACTGAAAACCCGTTGGTCTCGAACGGCCAACAAAAGCAAGGGGGACACACGAACTACGAAGCGGATGCAAGTTTTATGAAAATGATGCCGATGCAATGCGAATGATGCAATGATGAAATGCATGACATGAACAAAATGCAAAACGAAGACAAAACCCAACCACAGAGAAAATAATATCTCACATCTCCTGAAAAGGCAAGAATTGGAGTTACGAATATGGAAAGTTGTATCCGGGGTGTTACAAAGAGCTATGCAGGGCACGGCCCCGACGCGGCCGCCCCTCCAACTCACGAGGGGGGGCATGGATACAAGGAGTCAGACGCTAGAGATCTCCGTGAGGCGCGGCACTATTGCCATGCCTCTCTAATTCTCAAAATGCAAAGGCGCGACGATCAGGCCCACGACGCCGCCTCAGACGGTTCAAGATCGCCTGCCACCACGCCGAGGGATTGAAGACGCCTGAACGCTGAAGACGGCTCCTCAAGGGAGTCGGCTCCTCGTGAGTCGGCCACCTCCAGACAGGCCCCACAAGCCATAAACCAGATTGGACGGGAATGGCGATAGTGATCGCCCCGGACAGATCATGCGCACTGCTCCCACGATCCCATGACCGAGCTCGCAAGGCTATCGAGTGCCGATAGTGTCGATTTCTGCCGCGCCCGCCAAATGGCGGGCCCGTGGCGGTAGGAAGGACGGCGGCGTGAGAGACAGACGGCTCAGGCCACGCCTACCGGATTATTATTGTACCCCGGGTAGGCCTATATAAACCCCCGGCACCCATGCAAAGGGTTGGGACTTGGATAGAATTAGACACATAGCAAGCGGAGGAGAGCCAGCCACCGGCCCCTCCCCGCCTCCCCAAACAGCTCCAGAGCACCTTTGTAACCCTCTCACCATAGTGATCATGCGGAGACCCAGCAGCAGCAGCAAAGCAGGGGTGTTATCTCCTGAGAGCCCCGCCGGGTAAGATTCGCCAGCGCGTATGTTCTCAAGGCTTTCATCCCATTTCTGTGCACCGCGACGCTCTACTCGCCCCACCATGATAAGCTACCCATTGGCATATGTCGATACAACCCCCGACATTTGGCGCCACCGGGGGCGTAGGTGCACCGCCGCCCGCAGATCTGCTTCGATGGGAACCTTTTCTCCTCGACGAGCGCAGCCAGCCCGCCGCCAGATGGAGTTCCAGACGACATCGCCTGCGCGGCACCGAGGCCGCCAAGGCTGCGAGCGATGCCTCGCCAACTTATCGGGCGAGGTGCGCTTTCCCGGACAAGCCTGCCCCTGCATGCAGTACCCGGTGGCCCGAGAACCTTTCGCTGGCCTCGACTAACTCCACATCACCGGGCGAAGCTCGGGCCAGATTTGGAGTCCGTAGGCTCTTCCAACCCGGAGCGCTGGTCGACTCGACGCCAGACGCTGATATCTTCCCCGCTAACCTGGTGGTCTATGACGCAGCCGCTTCCATACGAGGAGATCGGGCGGAAGCGCCGCCACGGAGGTGCTTGTCATCGCCACGGCGTAGCACTCCGCGAAGACGCCAGACTCCGCTGCCCGCGTCCTCAAGAAGACCCGACCACGCCTATTCCAGAGGACGCGGACGCCGAGACGCTGGAAACACGCCGCCAGATCATCGAAGGCGCCTTAGTTGGCAAGGCGAGGCGCTTTGTCGAAGCATACCAGCGCGAGATGGATCGCGCCAGGCGTTTCGCCGCACCGCCGGGCCGAGCTGTTCGGTGCGGTCCAGAGAGCGGCGCAGCTATCACCGACTTGCTTGGGGCGTAAACGCCTGCACGCCACCCTAGCGAGAACATCCGCGGTACCTAAGCGGCGCATCAAGAGTCAAGAACTTCAATGCGAAGAGCGCCGTAATGACGGAGCGAGTCCAAGAGCTCGATGCGGTTGCCGCACATAAACGCGCAGCGGCCGCGCAGACGCGCATAAGAGCCGAACGACGACTTACCTCGCCGAGATCAAGGCGCGACTCCCGGATGCCGACCGGGCGGAGTCCGCGGAAGAAGAGAAGCGAGCCGCTGTTAGTCACAGCCGACTCGCATTATCATGGAGCGCGACTCAAGACGGGCCGCCCAAGAGCAAGGGGAACGACGAGATGATTATCTCGCCCCGCATCCCGGAGAGAGCGGCGAAGTTTCTCCGCCGCCGCTTGGAGCATCCGACGGAGGTCGCTGGCCGCCGAGAGGAGTCGGAGAGAATGACGCCGCCATCGGATCGACCGACTCCACCGATCCTCGTGACCGAAGAAGAAGATGAGTTGTGTCCGCTTTGCTTCGCCCCGTGATCGAGACGCAGCCCTTCCCAAAGGGTTCACGCCCCCGAGTCACACCTAAGTAAAACGGCCTGCGGAAGCCGAGGACTCGGCTGATATACTACTCCATAGCCGCCAACATAGCCAACGGCAACAAGCGAAGTCGCCGTGGAAGTATGTTCCCTCATGCTCCTGTGGTACGGCCCGGACATGGTCGAACAGCTCAAGCCCCGCAAGATCAATTAGCTGGGTCGACTTCACCGCCTTCATTCAGAATTTCACCAAAGATGTACAAGTCGACTCCCAAGCCGCGACAGCCTCTCCTTGTGCGCAAGGCCCTCAAGAATCAACACGCCGACTACCTCACGCTACCGGGTGAACTTTGAAATCCCTCGCAGGGCATGCACGAGGTGCAGGCCATCGAAGTATTCATCACGGGGTGCCGAGAGGGCACCCTCCTCAAGCACAAGCTTCGCCGCGACGAGCCCAAACCCTCGATTTAATCGCTAGTCATAGCGACAAGTACGCCATGGCCGATTTTCCATGAAGATGGAGATTCGTTAACGCGCCGGCAAGGTGACTTCAGTGCCCCGTAACCCCGGCCGGAGACGCCACCGCGATGCAAGAGCAAAACGACAACAAGCGTTAGGCCCTCAAATTGACTTCCAACAAATGCAGGTCGCGCAAGAGAAGATCGCCACCGAGGGGCAACCCGCCAAGCGCGTAAAGGAGGCAAGTCCAACTGGTTGCCAGCTTTTTCCTATGAACAAACTTTGATGGTCCTTGCAATTCCACACCGCGCCGGCCATTTAACCACACCACGAGAAAGTGCCACCGCTCGCCAGAATCGCCAAGGAGACAGCCATTCTCCGCCGCCGCAGGTCAGCCGCCCGCCGCCGCTTTCGAAGAGTCGCGGCGTTCGCCAGGCGCCTGGCCCAAGATGAGTTCCCGTAAGAGCACGGAGCCCACGTAGTGTTCACTGCAAGAGGCGGATGACCGCGCAGAGCAGCGCCAAAGAACAAAGAAGCAGAAGTAAATGCAATAGCAACGGATGTCCAGTAGTTCATGCATTGGTCCGAGAAGCCCATCGCTTGAGTCGGGCGGATCACCAGCAGGTGATGCCAATCCAGTGCCCTACGCCCCGGTCTTAGGCGCGACCTTGGCCAATCGACAGCGGGCCGCCTGCTTCTCGTGGTCCCGAGTAGACGGAGGCAGCAAGATAAACATCCTGCATAAGGACACAATGGAGAAGCTCGAATCAGCGGCGGCAGCCGCAGAGCAGCCGCACAAAGGTTCCATGGAATTGTACCCGCCTCCCTGCTCACCGATCGGCAAGATTCGATAGACGCCCCTCTTCGAGACAAAGACCACTTCCGACGAGAGCCGGCCCGTTCGAGGTGGTGGACTTGAGAGCCTGCACACGCCCGCTTGGCCGGGCCTGCCTTGGCTGTTCATGGCGGTTCCCCACCACGCCTACCTCAAGATGAAGATGCCGAGTTCCAAGGATCTCGACCATTGCCGGGCGATTACAAGAAGTCGCTCAGCTTATGCTGCCGAGAGCAAATGGCTGGCCGAGTCTTTGGTGATCGTGAACCAGAAGCGGCCTTGACCGGTCGCGGGCGATGGCCGGAAGCAGCCGAGATGTCGCCTCACCCCAAGGAGTCGGAGGCGTATGGATCATTCAAGCCGCTAAAGAAACCAAGAAGATACCCTTGGACCCAGAAAGCACCCAGAGAAATACGCGTGCATAGGCATGTGCCTTGACAAAGAATAGGAAGGCGAAGCCTGCCGATTTCCTCCGCGGAGAATCGGGACATCTTCGCATGGTCCCCAAGGACATGCCGTGTACCGACGGAATTGGCCGAGCACAAACTACACCGCCAGGTCGATGGGAAGCCTGTCAGGCAGCCCTTGCGCCGCCTGTCAGAAGAGAAGAGAAGAGTTATTGGGGAAGAGATAGCCCGACTCCTGGCGGCCGGATTCATTATGGAAGTGTTTTTTCCGTAATGGTCAAGCTAACCCAAAGGTTGGTACTGAAGTAAAATAAGCAGTGGAGGATGTGTATCGACTACACCAGCCTCAATAAAGCCCGCCTAAAGGACCCGCTTGCTCGCCAAGGATTGATCAGTGATAGACTCCATAGCCGGATGCGAGCTGTTGAGTTTTCTAGACGATACTGTGATATCACCTGCATCAAGCTGAACCCGGCAGACAGATCAAGACCGCATTCATCACGCCTGCTCGAGCCTTCGCCACCCGACAATGATGTTCGCTTAAGGAATGCCGGCGCCACCTTTCAGCAGCCAGATGCGTAGTGCTCCTCGCAACTCGGGCAGAACGCCCACGCCTATGTGGATGATGTGGTGAAGACGAAAAGCGTGGACGCCATCGAAGACCTTCGTGCACAAGCCCATCCTCAAGTTCCTAGTGAACAAGGAATTACCAAAGCAGACGAGATCCTGCTCGGCAAGTGCAGCAACCGAGCAGCAAAGATACACCATAGTCAAGAGAGAGCTAGTCAGCGCAGTGTCACCGGTGTTTACCAAATACCAGAGTCGAGAAAGGCTGCCGATCCTCAAAGACATCCATCGTATGCGAAAAGGGTCACTATGCGCTTCAAGGGCACTTCAGGCTAAAGCCTTTCGACGGTTTTTTGGCCGATTGCCTCAAGAAGCTAAAGAGCTAGTTCAGAAATGCAAGGTGCCGATGTTCCGCCTAAGCCCCTTCACCAAGCTTCCGCACCAAGACAATCCCCATTGCCTCGCCCTTCGCAGCTTGGGGCCTGGACATGGTGGGACTATTCAAGACGCCCGAGGCGGCCTAACCCATCTCGCTTGTCGCGTGGACAAATTCACCAAGTGGGTGGAAGCAAGGCCTATCAAGAAATTAAACGGACTTCACCGCAGAACCTTCATTGCCGACATCACAAAGGCGGTAACGGGCGATCGCGACAAAGATCATCACCGATTAACGGCACCAACTTCGCCAAGGGCGCTTTGGCTCATTTCGCGCGCGACGCAGGCATCCGATCAACTTAGCGCCCATGGCTTCATCCGCAGTCAAACGGCCAGGTGGAACGAACCAATGGTTCTCATCTCGTCCGCATCAAGCCTCGATTGGTCGAATTACCAGCGCTGGCCGCTGTTGGGTCAAGAGCCGCCGCCCTCCGGAGTCTACGCACAACCCCCAACAAGTCAACTGCTTCACGCTTTTCTTCCTCGCTTCACGGTGCCAAGCCGCTATCCCAACGGATATAGAGTTCGACTTCGCGAAGTTTCCATGTACACCGAGGAGGAGGCTCAAGAAGAAGATAAGACGGCGCCGACCGCTGAAGAGGGCCGACCGTGGCACTCGGGCCGGTCCGCATCTACCAAAGCAGAGTCTCGCGCCGACATCGCAATCGCAAGGTCAAGCCAAGATCGCTCTAAGAGGGCGATTTGTGCCCGCCGATTCAGAGAACAGCCGCCAGCACAAGTTGTCGGGCGCTTTGGGAAGGTCCTTCATCACCGTAAAGGTGCTAGGGAACGACGCCACTATTTGATCGACGCCGTAAGCCTCGAGCGCCGCAAGAGGGACGACTCCGCAAGGAAACAGAGCGCCTGTGGAACGAGCTCGGGACTGCCTTTTTGATTATCTCAGATGATAAGGATTACGCTCCGAATATGCTGTTCCCTTTATCATATCGGGCACTGGTCCACCAGTCGCCCGGGACTCGCCGTCTTGCGCTTATGAAATGCTCGCGGTCGACAAGTAATGTGTCGCGGCCAAAGCCATCTCTCGTCGAAGCCGCAGTCAGCAGAGCGAATTTCAGGGCAGGGACAAGCAAGAACGAAAGTACATATGAAAAACGGCTAAGGACTTAAGAGCTACGATAGCCCAAGCCGGGCTACCAGCCTCCTTACCGAAAGCCGGGTTTCACGAGCGCTGCCCGCCTCAATTTTCATCAAGGATAAGCCGACTTCTAATAGTCGGGCCTGCCGGTTTCTAGCCAACTCGCTGAGATACT
This sequence comes from Aegilops speltoides, assembly GCA_021437245.1. Lineage (NCBI taxonomy): Eukaryota > Viridiplantae > Streptophyta > Magnoliopsida > Poales > Poaceae > Aegilops > Aegilops speltoides. Next base: position 79,783 of record JAHHZJ010007488.1, on the reverse strand, counting down.
CCAAACGATTATACTTGCTTCCCCGAGGTAGCCAAGCACTTGACCCGGCGACATACCGCAGAGCGGCCGCCTAACCGGCAAGGCGGCAACTAAAGGAAGGCGGCAAAGGAAAAAGTCTAAGGAGCAAAAAGCAAGGAAAGGCGGAAATTGAGCAAATATTTACATAAGGCCCTTGGTCAATACACCCTGTGGGTGGAATTGTTCGAACCTAACGAAGTTTTTCAAAAGAACAACAAAGACAGATAAAATGTACACTTAGGAGGCGGCCTCCCGAGCCGGAGGGTCGGAGGTGACGGGCGTGTTCGGATGCCGGGCTGGGTCAAGGCAGTTCGGCTTGTCGCCCCCGCGACACGCTTTGTCCTTGTGCGGCTTCGTTGTCGAGGCGCGATCAGCCGAGGCTGGCCACTCGCGTCGCCTTCCGGGCGCCCTCCTTGCCTCCGCCCTCCGACTCGCCGTCCTCCTCGGGCGCTTGAGTCGATCACTCCGCCGAGTTCTCAGACCGGGTTCATCCTCAACCAGTCCGCGCGGTGCCTCGCCGCCGTCCGCCGCACTAAGAAACCGTGTTCGTGGTATCGGCGATGGCTGCCGCTAGGCCGATAAGGGCGCTTTCTACACGCTCTCCAGCTCGGCTCGGGCTTCGACCGAACGCTGCCAGCGGTCCATGTCCAGCCCCGATACCACCTTTGATTTAACTCCAAAGTTCGCGCGTGTTCGCAAGACGCCGAGGAGCCCTCCAAGCCTCAAAGCGTCCGGGCGACTTCCAGCCAATCGGGCGGTCCGAATGGCGTGTGCGAAGAGCCGCACGCTCGCCATAGGGCGGTGACTACTTGGGCAACGGCGGCACTGAAGACGGCGAGCAGACGGTGCGCAGGACGAAGACAAACCCCGGCGTTCGGAGCTGCTCGCCGATGGTTCGGGGCGCGGCGGCATCACTTCGCCGCTTCTTCGGGCTTCTCCCGAGCCGCCTCGATGGCCAGAGGGACAGCCTGCGAATGGCTGGAAAGAAGTTCGCCAAGGCGTAAGGAAAGATAGTCAGAAAATCAAAAATCAGCCCGACGCAGAGTCGGAAGACCAAAGAAGAAAAAAAGACTTACCAATAACGATGTCCTCGAGCTCGTGGTAGCCGGAGGTCAAGATCGCCCCTGGCCGGTCCACGCGAGCTGCTCGACCAACTCGCCATGAGGGCATCCTCCATGACTTACGCTTGCCGCCCCGCGCCTCCGAGCAGCTTTCGCTCGCCACCAAGGCCGCAAGCAGATCGCGGCCTTGACGAGCTTGTCGACTCTCCTCCTTGGCGCGGGCGAAGCGGTATTGGCCTCGCCAATTGCCTGGAGGGCGGCATTACGCCAAGATCAAGAAAAAGACAAGAAAGTCATCAAGAAGGTAGATCGCTGGAGATCCGCCCGACCGCCAGCAGCGGCCCGGAATCTGGATGAGCTTAAAGGCTTCATTTCGCGAGAAGAAGGAAGATAGATCGCTGAGATCCGCCCGACCGCCAGCTAGCCGCCCAATCTCGGGATTACAGTGCCTGGTGCACCAGCTTCGCTACCAAGAAAGAAGAACTAGTTTCACTCGCTTCCGGTTGATCGGGCGGTCCGCTTTTCAGCTCTTCAACATTGTGAAGGCAAAGGCAGCCGCTTCTACAAGAAAAGATGTAATTAAAAAGAGAGATTTAAACACACCGGACGGAGGTCCGCAAGGCCGAGCGCGCCTGGTGCAGAGTTGAGGGCGCCGCCTTTCAGGCAGCCTTCGACCGACGCCAAGAAGGGCTCTGGTTCAGCGGGCCGGTGCCGCCACGAGCCAGCCGGTGGGCGCGTAATCGAAGCTCGACGCCCGTGATTCGCTGAAGCCAGGGCGCTGTGATCCCGAGCCAAGGGCGCCGAGCGCTCGCCCTTCGCCGGCGCCGGGCGCCGCCGGCTGGCGACCAAGAAGCAGCTATGCGGTCGTGTCGCCCCCGGCCGGAGGGTCTTGCGGGTCCACCGCTGCTTGCTGCGCGCGCTCTCCTGTGATGGAGGCGGCGGAGGCGACGAGGCAGCGCGCGCAAGATCCGGAAGCCGAGATGTCGCCGCCTCCGCGGAGAGGGTTCGCGCGCCGACCTCCTCCGGTTCCGCCCTGCGGAACTCGAAAGCCGGGCGCGCGCCGACAACAATGGAGGGACGAGCATCGCCATCGGGCAACGCTAGCGACCTTCCTCGGCGCTGCTGTTGCCGGCGGCGCAGCCTCGCCTCCTCCGCCGCCATTGCATTGGCCGGCTTTCCGCCTCCGCCTTTCTCCAGCGGTTTCAAGCTTCTTCATCGCGCTTCTCCCGCTGCTGCTTCAGCCTGCCGCCTCCCCAAGGTCGGCGGGATCAATCCGCCGAAAGTGTTGGCGGATGTCTCGACCGACCCCATAACGGAGGGGACGGGCGGTTCTCAAGGGAGAGGGAGCTCGAGAAGATCACGTAGGGAAAATCGAAAAGACTCAAATAAGATCCAACAAAGAATAAAGAAGACTCAACGAAGAAACTAGCGGCGGTTTTCTTACTTTTTCTAAGAGGTTGGTTTCGCCGCCTTCCTCCGCTGACGCGCGCGTATCCTTTGAACTTTTGGCTTGCCGCCGGCCGCCGCCCGCATGATGACGCCGCGCTTCGGGTTACCGAGGGGCCAGCCTTCGCCGGGCGGCGCTGGACGACTTCACGCCGACGTTGCCCCTCGGCCGAGCTGGCGGTCGCCGACGGCCCGAGGCCATTGCCTCTTTTTCTCCGCCGCCGGCGTTGCTCAGAGCGCCGCCGCCCCCAAGTCGGGTCGCCGACGCCGCTGGCCTCGCGATCCGGGGACGTAGTCAGCGAGGCTCTTTTATGGTGCCGCTGCGGGCGCCAGAAGGGGATTCTCGCCGTAATAGCCAATGATGATTAGAGTTCAAGTCAGATGCAAAGAAGATCGAAATACGCACGGATGCAACTTACCATTGAGGGGGGTTGTCGCACAGTACGGTTCCCGCCGAACTGCCGCCCTCCGTGAACTCGCAGCGGGGCGGCGTGGTTCACTGCTCGCCGCCCCGCGCTGCATGTCCTGGTGCACAACCGCTCGGATCGCATGGCCGCCATCCTCACGATGAGGTGAGGCTAGCCTCGAGCGAAGAACTCGCGCGCCACGGCGGCGTTGTAAGATCGGAGGCGCACGAGCCCTCCGATTACAGCATGACTTTGAGTCGCGCCACGGCGCCGCCCGGAGGTCGGAAAGTGATTTGGACCGATGGGGACCAATCGCCAGCCGCCGCCATAGGCTCGGGTCAAAAGGCGGCAGATTGACCCAGCCGCCATCGGTGGAGATGTTCTTCACGAGAAGTAGGACTTCGCCACATCTTCACCGATTTCACCAACGGAATGGGAGGGAAAGGATTGTCGTCTGCTGCAAGGCGCGCGACCGCGATGTAGGTGCCGACCGAGCCGGTGCACGGGCGGCTGCCCGAGTACCGAAGTTTTGAAGAGAAGAACTCCCGACAGCTCGAGGGTGGGGAGAACGCTGATGTAGCCTTCGCACGACAGTATGGAAGGCGAGAGAAGCACCATCGTGTTGGGTGAGGCAGCGGCTGCAGCTTGTGGAACTCCTGAACGAAGCGGAAGAATCTGCCGCTGAAGCCCAGCCGTGACAGATGCGAAGGAAGATGACCCGCCGCCTCCGCGCGCTGGCCGGATCTTTCCCTGCCGGGCGCGACGGCGCGTACCAAGTCCGCCGCCGAGACGGGCGGGTCCGACGGAGAAAGTCGATGTGCTCCGCCCACGCTGGAGCCATCCCACACGCCGAGCGCGAGGTGGGGCGCAGAAGAAGAGCTCATCGCCGGGCGAGGAAGAATGCCTTTGGCTCAAGGGCGGTGGAAGAAGGAAGGGCAGGAGAGCGGGGAGAGGGTGTGCGACACCGCCGCCTCTACTCCTCCGCTTATTTATAGACTCGCTGGCCGAGGAGCCGAGGGGCGGACGGGATTAATCGCGCCGCGCCCCACGCCACCACGCATTAACTCCCCACGGGTTATCGCCAGCAGACAACGCGGGATGTTAACCGCCCGGCCACAGCCGGGATCCGCCGGGGCCGAGGTGAGTAGTGGCGGGCCCCACCGCGCCCGCCCCGCCACGCCGCTGGAAGGCGCGACTATCGCTTTCCACGTGGGCGCCGCGGCGATAGGGACCGCTCAATAATGGCAGAAGCGTGAACTCGATACGCCGCCTGCTTCGCCGCGATTTATGCGAACGGCAGCCTCGCAGAGCTAGTCCGATTTCGGGCGAGGCCGCCAAAGAAACAGCGGCCGAAGTCTCGTAATCAGCGCGAAGATTGAAACCGCAAGGCAGCCCAAAGAAACAGCCGCTGAGTTCGCAGACACCTCGCACCACAACTCAAGCAATGGGTGCGGAGGTGAACGCAGCAGATCCATCCGTCAATCACGCAAGCCCTTGAAGTGGTCCAGCACGCCATCGCCTTTGACGCTGAGGGATCACCCTCGATCGTGATCACCGCGGCGTCGGGTGTTTGCCGATGTTGGTTTCACCAACTATCCGCAACCTCAAAGTCACAAAGATGTTGGTTGACGGGGCCGGCCTGAATCGATCTCCTCCGCAGTGCTCAACAAGCTCCATCCCCGACAACGAGCTCAAGAGACCGGTACCTTTCAAGGAATAAATCCAGAAGGAGCAATCCGAAGAGGAAGATCACACCGCCAAAGGACGCTTGGCAGCGAAAGCCAAATTTCAGACAGAGAGAGTCACGCTCGACGTTGTTGATTTCCCATTGCCTCACAATGGGATACTCGCCGCCATGCAGCTAGCCAAGTTCTATGGCAGCCTCCCACTATGCTTACTAATGTGCTCAAGATGCTCGTCCGATAAGTGTTATTTCTGTCCACCACGACAAGAAAGATGCACTTATCACCACCGACAAGATCTACCGAAGCAAAGAGTCGCAGCAGAGCACAAACCACTTGTCAGCTGAAGCCTGGGAAGAGGAAGACCAAGTCCCAAGAGTAGCTCGATGCCCATCTAAGCAAGCGCACTCTTCGGAGTGCTGGCCACCGCCGAGTATGCACCATCGAGCTCCACCAGCAGAAGTGCAAAAGGCGAAGACAGCCACCAGAGACCAAGAAAGTGGTCGCTAAGGAGGACGACATCGGTGGTACTTTCACCATCGCTGCCACGCTTGATCCTAAACAGGAAAGCGCCATCTGCTTTCCGCGGGCGTATCGTCGGCGTGTTTGCATGGCAACCATCTTACATCCCCGGTGTTCCTGTGGAAGTAATTGAGCACCACTTGCCGCCCCGCCCTCACGCCGCCCGCCAAGCAGAGTCGAAACAAGCAATGGAGCGCCAAGAGTTCATTGCAGAGAGATCAAGAAATTGGAAGCAGAGGTTGGGTCCGAGGAGTACTCCATCCAACGTGGTTAGCTAATTCAAAGAGTCGCGGCGCAAGGCAAACGGAAGTGGAGGCTTTGTATTGACTTCACCGATGTTAATAAAGCCCGTCCTAAGGATCCATTTCTTCGCCGCGCGATCGACCAGATTGTCGACCACAAAGAGGATGTGATCCGCCATTCCTTGATGCATACTCAGATATCATCGTATCTTCATGCCGTAAGAGGATGAAGAGAAAACTGCATTCATTACTCCATGTGGCACGACGCTTTGTACGGATGCCTTCTTCGACTAAAGAACGCCGTTCAACATTTGCAAGAGTAGTCACCATGCTTTTGAGCCACAAATGCACTAAAATGTAGAGGCTATATGGATGATATAGTGGTCAAGAGCAGAGACAAGACAACTTTTGATCCAAGATTTGATGAGACTTTGCAAACTCGCAAGGTCAACGCCTGTTGAACTCCCCGAGAAGTGTGTGTTTGAGTTCCTTCCGCAAGCTTCTCGGTTCTTCGTATCCCGTGAGGGGGATTGAAGCTTAATCCCAACAAGATCAAAGCCATTGAGCGATCAAGCACCAAAGCGAAGTCAAGGACGGCGAAGCTTGCCGCTGTGTTACTTCTCAAGAGGGTTCATCTCTATGTTCGCTGAAGGCCTCGCCATTTTTCAAGATTTTGAAAAGGCAGATCCAATGAAATGGACTCGAAGCGTGAGGCGCCGCAGACTTGAAGAGATACCTATCCTCTACTCCAACACTTGTCGCACCTAAGCCACAAGAGAAGTTGTTGCTATATCTAGCGGCAACCAATCAAGTGGTTAGTGCTATGCGTTAGTTGTGGGAGAGAGAAGATGATGAGCCAGCGTCAAGGAAAGCGAGTCCAAGCAAGCGTGGGGATTCCTGACAAATTCTGACTCGCAAGGATGGATCTGCAGCTGTCGGAGGAAAACAGAAGAAGATGGTGCAATACCCGTTTATTTTGGCCGGCCTTTCCGAAGGGGCTAGATCAAGATACTGGGTGTGAGAGTTGCTCTTCGCCTTCTCATGGCCTCGAGGAAGCTGCGCCCATTATTTTCAAGCACATGAGATCACAATGGCCATTCGCTTCCGCTGAAGAGGATATTGCAGAATCCGTAGCAACCGGCAGATCGCCGAAAGTGGGCACTCGGAATTGTCAAGCTTGGCCTCAAGTTTGAGAGTACCTCAACTATCCAGAGCCGAGCATTGGCGGAATTATAGCAGAGTGGATGCTAACACCGATGAAGAAACTCCGAGAAGAGCATCCCCGCCAAGGAAGAAAACAAAGAGTGGATCATGTACTTTGATGGTGCGCTTTTCGCAGAAGGCCGCTGCGGTGTGTTGCTTGTCGCACCCACCGGAGAGCACCTCAAGTACGAGTCCAAATGCACTTTTCCCAAGGAGCAAGCAACAAACAATACCGCTGAGTATGAAGGGTTATTTTGTCGACTCAATCGCCGCTGAACTTGGGATCAAGAAGCTTATTGTCGTGGTGACTCGCAGCTTGTCGTCCGCCAAGTGAACAAAGATTACCAGAGTCCGCTGATGGAAGCATACATCGATGAAGTGAGGAAGCTAGAAGAGCATTTTGATGGCTCGCAGATGGAAACATGTTCCAAGAGCTCGTAATGACATTGCGATGGCCCGTCAAAATGTGCCGCCTCAAGTTACCTCAGGAACTGTGATCTTCGTGCTCAGCTGAATCAACCATCTCGTAACACCGCCGATCGACAGCAGCAAGAAGAGAAAGTTGGTTATCGGCACCTACTTTCCGCAGCTCCTCGAGCCGCCGGCCAAGAAAGTCCCTCGTGATCAACACAGAATTGCCGAGGAGCAGTTCCGCCCGACAAGCCCTAGGGCTTGTTCCGCAGCAGCACGCCCCGGCTGTTGTGTCCCGACACGCTTGCCGGGAGACACGCCCCAGAGATCCCAGATCTTGCCGAGAAGCGGATGTAACCCCGCAACAATGACGGCGCTTTAGTCCTTGTCGCCGAGCCACAAGCTCTGACATGGGCACAACAGATAGTCCGCTTTTCCAAACAGGAGAACTTCCGAGAAACAAGAAGAAGCAGAGAGAGTAGCCCGGCAATCGAGTATGTACCAGCTTTGTCGATGACATACCGCATGTAAGAAGATTCAACGGAGGAAATTGAAGTGCATTTCCGGGAAGAAGGACAAGAGCTGTTGGCAGAGATACACGGAGGCATATGTGGTCACCACATTGGCGAAGAAGAGCGCTGCTGCAAAGCTTTCCGCAAGGTTTCTTTTGGCCGACAGCCCTCCAGATGCAACCGCATAAGTAACCAAGTGTGAAGCGCATGGCCCACTCCAAACAGATTCATCAACCAGCCAAGCTCTCCAAACAACCTTTATCTCCGCCATTTTGGTCCTGGGCTCGACATCCTCGCCCTTTCCCCGAAGTTGTTGGGGTTTGAGTACTTGTACGCTGTAATCGACAAGTTCACAAAGTGGCCGGCGGAACCAGCAGAAAGGTGACAGCAGCCAATAGCCGCCTAGTTCTTCAGTCAATTGTTTGTCGCTTCGAATCCCTAACAGGATTATCACCGACAATGGCACACACCACGAAGCTGCACCTTCATGCACACGCCCAAGATCTTGGCACTAAGATCTCGCTTCGCTGCTCACCCGAGAAGCAACGGGTCAAGCGGAGAGGGCAACGCCAAGCGCTGCGCTGGCTCAAGACCGTAACTTCGGCTGTGCTGCGCAAGTGCGAAAAAATTGCATTGAGCAGCCGCCGCGGTTTTGGTCAATTAGAACGACACCAAATCGAGCCACCGCCGACACCCTTTACGGAGCAGAGGCAGTTCTCCCACGGAACTCAGATGGATCACCGGTAGAGTGCTCGCTATGATGAGTTTGAGCAAGAGCAGCGGCAAGATGACGCGCTGTTCTCGAGGAGGATCGCCTTCAGGCTGCCGCGCGAGCTGCTCGCTACAGAAGCTTTTGCGCCGCTACCATAGCCGCAGTTAATGCCGAAGCTTCGAGGAAGGCGAATTTTGTTCTTCGACGTGTTCAGTCCGCCAAGAATTCCAACAAGTTGACACCGGCGGAGGGCCCTTATCGGGTGAAACGAGTCACTAGGCCCGGGCTGTCCGCTTTGAGACCTAAGATGGCATTCCGTGAGCAACTCGAACATAGAACATCTTCGCAAGTTTTACCCATAAGGCGCTGTTGTCGTGCCCCGCTCGCAACCACCTTTTGTATAAGCCATGCCATTGCCGTGATGTAACCCCTTTGTACAAAGCCGGTGCAGCTCCCGCGCGTGAATAAAGTTTATGTGCCTCGCACACCTTGTCAAATTTAATGCATCTTCCTTTCTTTTGCATCTATATCCGAGGCTTGTGCAGCACTTACCCCGTAAGCAATAGCTAACCTTAAGGTTCCATATCATTATTTTCTTCTTTCTTCTCAAAAAGAAGATTCCTCCACCCACAAGTTCACCGGGGGAAGGGAAGATAAAGATGGGACCAAAGGCCGCTCAAGGGAATGTAACTCTTGCCGGACGCAGACTTACGTAAAAGCTTAAGTTGCCAAAGTTTGAGCTTAGTCAATTTTAAAATTTTAAGTTATATTCCTTGAATGTTCGTGGCCTTGTATGGAAAACCTGTGCACGGAGGAATCGATTACGCTGCTAAGTTGCGCCTTTGATTTGTTTTCGAGTCCGCCAACAATACAAGCAAGTCAAGAACCAGCCCCGACAAGATTTTTTGTCGGAGGCAAAGACCGCCAATGGGTGTCTGATGTTCCAAGACTCAGCAAGTGTGCTTGTGCCAGCAAGTTCCTCAAAGCGAGGGTAAAAGCATACAAGGACACAACAGAGTAAAGGAAATAACATAGCAAGCTAGCACCTGCAATAAAGTTATATTACAAGAATGACTTGTTGTGGTAATCGACTTGATTGTTCTCATAACCGAGACCGGCAGCTGACAGAAAAAGGGAGAAGAAGGGCGGCCTAATCCACACGCTCGTCGGTTTAATTCCTCCTAACTTCGCTGATCTTGTCCACAATGGTGCGACGATGGCTTTGAGCTCTTCAAGATCGGCACCTTCCCGCAGCTTCTGGTGACACGGGTGAGGTCGACGCCAAGGTTATGGAAAAGTATCTTCACCAACACCTTCTCCAAGACCTTGGTGCAGATCACATCGCTCGCTGGCCAGCTCCTTCGGGATCCTTTCCGGAGCTGCTCGGAGAGCCACCACATCCTTGAAGAAAAGCGTGAGCTTGGCGCTGGGCTGAGATTCTCCTCAAGAGAGTACCCGGCCCGCCAAGTCCAGCTCCGCCACCTCGCCGATGGACGCGTAATGTTGACGAGGCCTCCGCCCGCAGCTCCACCGTGGTCTTGAAGGTGTTCTGGTCTCGCTGCCCTCGCAAGAGCCTCCGTTGCCGCTCTTGAGCTCCTTCCTCAAGTCATCCTTCGCTTTGGCGGCGCCCAGCCGCCCCCGCCTAAGGTGGCTAACTTCAGCCCCGCACAGCCGAGTCCTTGGCGGCGTTTCAGCTCCTTGATTTTCTTGGCAAGTTGAGCTTGCAGACGCCATGGGCAAGTGCATCCTTCAAGGCCAGGCATGGAGTGCGGCAAGTTTCATTCTTCTTTTCCCATATCCGCCTCCAGCCGCTTGCACCCTCTCCTCTAATTTTCTTCTGCCTCTCGGGCAGCGGCCAAGGCCCTTTGCCTCCTTGAGCCCCCGCCAAGCGATCGCTCTCATGCCTCGAGCCTCTGCTCGTGGACTGTCCAGATTAGCTTTCTTCTCGGTCACCACCTTCCCGCCTCGACATCTCCTCGGCGGCGATGAGCTCGCTGCTCCTGGCTTCAGCCTCTCTCCAGATGAACGCCTTTGCCCGCCGCTAAGCTGCACCTCTCTCGCAATGGATCGGAGGGCCTCTTGGTTGCGGTTCCGAGTTTTGGCATGATGTTTTTCTATGTCAACTCCCGCCGCGACGAAGCGCTTCCCGACTCAAGCTTCGCTTGTCGGGCACGGTAGAGTGACACTCAGCCTCCGAGCAATCGCCTCCTCCGACTCGCCACCGCCGCCGGCGCTGGCTAACCATCGCCAGCCCGGCAGAGGCAATTACCTCCAAGTCAAGCTCCTCCTTCGACCGGCGCCTGAGCTCGACGCCTGGAAGCTTGATGTGTACACCGCCGCCTTCAAGTAGCACTGGCAGGGCCCGGAGCCCGACGCCACGGGCCAGCGTGAGGGGTCGGCGGTCGGTGTAGCTTTGGCCTCAAGGCCCTCCGGTCGCAAGGCGACCACCGGATCCTCGCCAGCCCTCGCACCAGCAGAGCCTTGGCGGCTCTTCGCCGGCTGGCTCATCACACGCCTTTCTCATCGGGCGGCGACATCCCCTCTGTTGCCGCCAGGCGGCGCCTCCTCGCCGGTGGCCCTCGCCCATCGGGTCCGAATGGTGAAGTTGAAGTTGAGGCCCGACGCAGCTCATGATATCCGCTGGCCGCCAAACAGCCAAAGGGCCTCCCTCTCCGCAGAGGGGCGATGGCGACGCGGAGAAACCGCGCTAACCGCCTCTGTAGAGTCCGCATGCCTCGAGCCGAGGATTCGGTGGTGGCGATCATCACTTGGCGCCATCGGGCGACAGAGTGCTCCAGGCCACAAGCCACGCACCACCCGGTTCGGGCGCAGCTTGGTGAATGGTGGCGGATTACGCCACAGATCCAGAGACCACCTCCGCCTCCACTCGCCCCACTTGCTCTGAGCTCGCGCGCCAAGTACACCTCCTTCATGCCCATCCGGGAGGTCCAGCGATTCCGCCAAAGCTGGCTCCTTTCTCGGCCCGAGGGGAGAAATAATGACGAAAAAGAGCAACATTGGGGAGGATGCTAACAAAGTTCTCGCAGAGGTAAAGCGAAACCGCCATTGTCGAACGGCGCTGGGGGTGAAATCAAGAAGATGAAACCCAGAGGTGTTCAAGTGATGTCGCAAAGAAAATCGGAAAGGTGGGCGAGCCCGCAATAGAAGAACACAGGAAGAAGTAGTACCTCCGGGGCACTTTTTCGACGGAAGCCTCCCGAAAGCATCGGCGCGCGCTGGATGCTACTGCCGCGCCGACCAGAAGAGGTAGAACTCCGCCGCAGCGCCCGGTGAGCTCGAGGAAAGACCACCGCTTGTGCAGCGCCGAGCTCAGCGCCGGTCGACTTCAAGCCTTTTGCACTTTCGCAGTCTTTGTAGCCTTCCGTCTTCGAGCTATGGCGAAGTAAAGCATAAGGTAAAGGCGACGCGGCGACGGCGATAATGGCGGCGCGCTGCTCTTTCGACTCGTGAAGCGGAGGGAACGCGAGCTGGCGAAGGAACCGCAAGTGGCGTAAAGTGGGGAACGCCCCTGCTTCCTGTTATAAAATGTGGGATGCGAATGTTACGATTTCCTGGAATTAAGTGTCGACCACGCTCTTCCCACGACGCCGCAATTGACGCTGCGCCGCCGGTGGGGGACGCGTGGCTACGGAGTAGGTTTTGTGTGGACCCAGGCCGCTGCGTTCGCAGATCGCTTTTGGGCCCGCCCAACAGCCGCCGCACCGTATGGCCTCCAGCCCGGGGCTCCTGCTGGTGACTTAAAGTAGGGTACCTTAGTACCTCGAACTTGTGCACGGGCAGTTGCAGCACCCCACGGCAAGGCTCGCCAAGGCCCGCCAAGACCCTCCGGCTATTTCCATTTATCGCCATTCAAGAACAAAGTGTCAACCAACTAGATAAAGCCCCGCAAGAGGAGCTTGCGGGCAAGAACAAGGCCCCGCAAGAGGAGCTTGCCGGAAGGCCAACCAAGGCGCTGCTCAGAAGACTTGCCGCGACGCCAAGGGCCCCTAAGAAAGGCCCGGCGACCGCAAGCTTGCCGCGCGACAAGAGAAGGGTCATGGGCGGCGCTTGTCACGCGGTAAGGCTACCACCCCGCACCCAAGCTCCAAAGACATCCAACGACGCGGTCACCCTGGCCATCCCAGAGTACGTGGCGAGGCGCCAGGCAGCCATGCTGTGCGAGGTGGCAAGCCGAAGGACAAGGAGGCCATCGCGGGCGATTGGCGCGACCTAACGGTCGCTTCTTGCAATCGTTAGCGATCGACGGCATTAAATGCCCTTGTCCCCGCCGCCGAGTTAGGTAGGGGACACTGCTGGACATCACAGTACCAACTCGCGCTTTTACTCTTTTACCCCTCTTTCATACACCTGCCGGTGACCCCTTAGACTATAAAAGGGAGGCCCATGCGCACGAGAAGGGGTTCGCCTGCTTGGGTTCGGGTCCATTCGACGATCCAACACCACTACACGCCAAGCCTCGAGCAAGAACAAATAAAAACACAAAGCAGCAGAGGAGTTTTATCTCCCGGAGAGTCAAGTTGGGTAAACATCCCCTGCCGACCTCGACCGCTTCAGGCGCCTCGCCTCGCCGACTGAAGGGGCCTCGCCCCATAGGTGCTCGCTCCCACGCATGCTGCATCGAGTACCATTCACGCCCGGCCGCATTTCATAACCGCATCAGTTCCAAGGTGAACAGCCTCCGCCAATGGAACAATGTAGGCAAGGGAAGTCGGCAAACGGATCCGAATCTCGAAAAGGATTGGCCCGAGGACCGGTTCGGGGTCCTGCCCAACCCGCGGCTGCCGTGGATTGCTCGAGTTGCACACGCTGTGAGAGCGGTCGCCGCTGCGTCGCCGGGGACGGATCGAGAATCGCTTCTTCGGGCTTTTCTCGAGCATGAAACAATGACCGTAACTCGGTACGACAAGGGGAATCACCGCTTAATAAAAACAAAGCATTGCGATGGTCTCTCACGGATGTCGACGCAATGTGATTTCTCGCCCAAAGGCTCTAAAATGCCAAAGTGAAGAAATTCAACCAAGCGCGGTAAACCGCGGAGTAACTATGACTCTCTTATATAGCCAAATGCCTCGCATCTAATTAGTGACGCGATGAATGGATTAACGAGATTCCCATCGGTCTCCCTTCTACTATCCAATAAAACCACGCCAAGGAACGGGCTTACGGAATCGGGAAAGAAGACCCCGCTGAGCTTGACTCTAGTCCGACTTTGTGAAATTACTTGAGAGGTGTAGGATAAGGGGAGCGCCACGGGCGCAAGTGAAATACCACTACTTTTAACGTTATTTTACTTATTCTCGTGGGTCTGAAGCGGGCATGTCCTCCTTTTTAGCTCCAAGGCCCGGTCTACTGTGACGATCCGGCGGAAGACTTTGTCGTGGGAGTTTGGTCAAGCGGCACATCTGTTAAAAGATAACGCAGGTGTCCTAAGATGAGCTTGACGAGAATGTAAATCTTGTGGAAACAAAAGGGTAAAAGCTTGTTTGATTCTGATTTCCAGTATGAATACGAACCGTGAAAGCATGGCCTATCGATCCTTTAGATCTTCGGAGTTTGAAGCTAGAGGTGTCAGAAAAGTTACCACAGGGATAACTGGCTTGTGGCAGCCAAGCGTTCATAGCGACGTTGCTTTTTGATCCTTCGATGTCGGCTCTTCCTATCATTGTGAAGCAGAATTCACCAAGTGTTGGATTGTTCACCCACCAATAGGGAACGGAGTTGGGTTTAGACCGCCGGAGACAAGTTAGTTTTACCCCATCTGCGACAAAGTGTCGCGATAGTAATTCAACCTAGTACGAGGAACCGCTGATTCACACAATTGGTCATCGCGCTTGGTTGAAAAGCCGCTGGCAAAGTTACTGCAGCCGGATTATGACCGAATGCCTCTAAGTCGAATCCAAGATAGCATGCGACGCCGCGCTCGCCACCGACCACGTTAGGGCGCCATGCCTCAAGGGCCCGCGTACATTATTAAGCCGGTCCGCCGACGTATCGCTGCCGGCCGCCAAGCTCCTTCCCAACGGGCGTGGCTGAATCTTTGCGCATTTATCAAATACGCTGACGGGCATTGTGGTGGCAGAGTGGCCTTGCTGCCACGATCCATCGAGATCCAGCCCCATGTCACACGGATTCGCCCTTCCCCACAACTTTCCTTCACCAAGTAAGGTTCAATATCCCACAAAATCTGCACCGCTAAGTCATGAGGACTAGAAATGGCTAAGTCCCTTGTAAGACATACCCATGGACCCAATAAGACCAATGAAACAACACTCAAAACTATATGTGCCAAATGCAAAAGATACTTGGCCGATTACATGCGGTGCCATTGCCACAAAGCTACACTACTAAGTCATGCTCAAGGCAAATGGTATAGTCCCTTATATGACATATACAATCACTAATAAGGCCAAGCGATGCAGCACCAAAAAACTATATGTGCCAAGTGAACACCATACTTGACCGATTCATTCGATGCCTTCGCTATGTCATGGACAAGACAAAATGGTAAAGTCCCTTGAATGAAATACGGAATCACTGATAAGGCTACCACGAAAGCACACTCAAAACTATTTGAGGCAAGTGACCAAGATACTTCAGCGATTCATGCGGTAACTCATCACAAAGACCTTACACGGACCCACGAACGGCTGACAGGACAAGGGAAAAAGGGTCCGACATACTTATGGACGGATCCGACGCTCCCCTGGATCACTGTGCAAAACCACTTACACGGAGCCGTGAACGGGCTGTACGGGACACGGGAAAAACTGACGACGGCCGAGTGGACGGAAGCGGACGCCGCCATGGAAAAGTGGGCAAAACCACGCATAACGCACACGCCACGCACACGGACCTTACACACGACCCGCGAACGGGCTGTACGCGGACACGGGAAAAAGTGGACGACGCCATAGTGGACGCAAAGTCGACGCTACGCCATGGAAAAGTGGGCAAATCCACGACACGACCATTACACGGACCCGCGAACGGGTTGTACGGACACGGAAAAATCGCGGACGGCCGCCAGGACGGAAGTCGACGCTACGCCATGGAAAAGTGGGCAAACCACGACGTGGCACACGCCACGCATACACGACCTTACACGGAGCCATGAACGGGCTGTACGTGGACACGGGAAAATAGTGACCGACGGCCGCCGGACGGAAGTGGATGCGCCATGGAAAATTAGGCAAAACCACGACGCGGGCACACGCCACGCACACGCGACCTTACACGGACCCGTGAACGGGCTGTACGTGGACACGGAAAAATCTGCCGACGTCCGTCAGGACGAAAGTGGACGCCGCCATGGAAAAGTGGGCAAAACCACGACGCGGGCACACGCCATGTACACGGACCTTACACGGGCCATGAACGGCTGTACGTGACACGTGAAAAAGTGGTTTACACCCGCCGTGGACGGAAGTGATGCGCGCCATGGAAAAGTGGGCAAAACCACGACGCAGTACACGCCACGCACACGGACCTCTACACGGAGCCGCGGAACGGGCTGTACGTGGACACGGGAAAAAGTGGCCGACGGCCGCCGTGGACGGAAGTGGACGCGCGCGCGGAAAAGTGGGCAAAACCACGACATGGCACACGCCACGACACGGACTTACACGACCCGTGAACGGGCTGTACGTGGACACGGGAAAAAGTGGATGACACCCGTCGGGACGGAAGTGGACGCGCTATGGAAAAGTGGGCAAAACCACGACGCGGCACACGCCACGCACACGATTCTTTACACGACCCGTGAACAGGCTGTACGTGGACACGGGAAAAAGTGGCCGACGGCCGCCGTGACGGAAGTGGATGCGCGCCATGGAAAATCGGCAAAACCACGACGCGGGCACATGCCACGCACACGGACCTTACACGACCCATGAACGGGTCTGTACGCGGACACGGAAAAACTAGCCGACGGCCGTCGGGACGGAAGTGGACGCGCGCCATGGAAAAGTGGGCAATCCACGTGACGTGGCACACACGCCAGATACACGGACTTACACGGACCTGAACGGGCTGTACGTGGACACGGGAAAAAGTGCACGACGGCCGTCAGGACGGAAGTGGACGACGCCATGGAGAAGTGGGCAAACCACGAGTGGCACACGCCACAGACACGGAACTGCATAGGACCTTACACGGAGCCGTGAACGGGCTGTACGTGGACACGGGAAAAAGTATCACGACGCCGGGACGGAAGTGGACGCGCGACATGGAAAAGTGGGCAAACCACGACGCGGGCACACGCCACGACACCGCCGGGAAACGAACACCTATGGGGCAGGGCCTTTCTATCCCGCAGCAGGGGAGCGGAGAGCGCACGAAGAGCGTAGATCGAGGCGGCGGCGAGGGATTTTACCCAGCTTTTGAGCCTCCCAGAGATAAAACCCACCGCTGCTTTGTGTTTCTATTCTGTTCTGCTCGAGAGCGTGGTGTGTTGTAGTTTCAATGAGTCGAACGCCTTCACGCAGGCGCATGGGCCTCCTTTTTATAGTTCTAAAGGGTCAACACAGTGGCAACACGTAGAGAGGTAAAAGTAAAAACAGGGGTTGGTACAACCGCTATCAACAAAGGTTCCCTACCTAACTCTCGACGGAGGGGACAAGGCATTTAATGCCCGCCTGTCGCCCAAACAGCGCAGAAGCGTCGTTAGGGCGCCACCGACGCCACGATGGCCTCCTAGTCATCTCCACTTGACACCGCCCGCTTGGCTGCACAAAAATACCGCCACGCACCGTGAACGATCCCGTGGCGACACGCCGTCGGACGCTACCGAGCATGGGCGCAGAGTGGTGGAGCCACGCCAGGCAGCGCTTTGCCGCGCCGCCGTCTTTGTCGCACCCGCAAGCTTGCCGCTGCCGTCTTGCTGGACGCGCGGCGCGTCATGCAAGTTTCTTGAATGTCTTGTTATCTTCCCGCAAGCCTTCCTCTGGCCGGGTCTTAGGTCTCCCGGCAAGCCTCTTCCGGCTCGGCTTCTTCTCACTAAACACTTTGTTCTTGAATGGCAGTAATAGGAATAGCGGAGGATCTTGGCGACACCCGCAAGCCTTGCTGCTGGCGCCGCGACCGCCCGTGCACATGTTCGATAAAAGGTACCCCTACTTTAGTACATCGGCCAGAGCCCCGGCTCGGGGCACACACGGTGCCGAAGCGCTGTTGGGCCAGCCCAAAACAGGCACGGAGCACACGCGCTTGGGTCCACACCAAATCGACCCAAGACCGCCAAGGCCTCCCAGAACGGCACGCGCCAAATGCGCGCCGTGGGAGAGATCGGGCAATTCTTTAATCGTGAAAAGTGTAACGCTCTGCTCCCCTTATAAGTAGAGGAAACAGGGCCGCTTCCCACCTTCGCCACTTGCGGTTTCTTCTCGAAAGCTCCGCCGCCTCCGCTTCCCAAGCCGAAGAGAGCAGTTCACGCCTGGCCGCCGCCGCTGCCGCCGCCAACCTTCTCCACCGCTTCCGCCATGGCTCAAGGATCGAAGAGCGTGAAGTCGGCCGAGGCGGGCCGGGCGCTTGAGGCGCCGCGCAGCGAACGAAGCGCTCGAGCTCACCTCAAGGCGGCGCCATGGAGGAGTTCTATCTCTTCCGTCGACGGAGACGCGATGATCCGCAAGACGCAGGTACTCTCCGAAGCTTCTACTTCAAAAAGTGTCCCAGAGGATACTATTTCTTCCCTATGTTCTTCTATTGCGGTTATGCCCACCTTTTTCCAATTTCTTCTATGATATCATAAACACATACGGCTCCATCACCTTGACTTTCACCCCCAACGCCATTCGACAATGGCGTTTTCACAAGATCTTTTGCGTAGAATTTCGCCGAGTCCAACCCAACGCTGCTCTTTTCCGCCATCATTTCACTCCCCGGTCGAGAAAGGAGAACCTTGTTCCAAGCGGGTCTCTCGGACCTCATGGCTCGGCAAGAAGGAGGTGTATCTCGAGGGGAGCTCCGCAGCAAATGGGACGAGTGGAGGGCTGAATGGTGTTGATCGCTGACGCAGATCCGCAGCTCTTCACCAGTTTGGCGCCAGACCGAGTAGCGCCAAGCATCGAGCACTCGTCACGGACGATGCTAAGCCGAAGATCGCCACCACCAATCTCGCGTGCTCAGCTTGCTGGGCTTACAGGGGCCGCTGGCGCTGATTTCTTCGCCGTGACGCTCTCCGCAGGAGAAGAGGAGGCCTGCTGGCTGTTTGGCGTCCGACGGATATCATGAGGCTGCGCCCTGTGCCTCAACTTCAACTTCACAGTTCGAGCTTGACGGATGCTCAAGGAGCTGTTCAAGCATGACGCCAACCATCCGAGTGGTTCAGGCTGCCGCAGGCGCCATCCCACTCGGCAATACCTCAGCAGCGGATCGCATCCGCGTAATGATGCCGGAGTGCGACTCGCACGGGATTGTCCCCGGATGGAGCCCGCGACGATGTCGCGGCAATTCTTCGACAGCTTGGCGGAGGTAGCGCTCCGCGCCCACGAGCAGAGGCTCACCCACGACACCACCAACGCATTTAAATGCTATACATCACCACCGGGGTCAAGAGACGGCGTAGGCCATGGGCAAGTTTGGCTTCACGCTGAAGAGGCAGAGGGCGGCCGAGGCGGCAAGCCATGCCGATCGAGAGGACCTTGGCGGAGAGGTTGTCACACGAGGAGCCCGGCCGAGGCGAACGAGACCGCCGGGCGCGAAGTGGCCAACCATCTTCAAGCAGCTTGCCGCAGACGGAGCTCCCCGCCGCAGCCCCCCACCGCCGAGGAGGCGCCCGCAAGACCGAGACGAGCAGTGGCGGCGGCAAGGCCAACAGTAGCATCATGATTGACGCCTACCGCTGCAAGCACCGCTGCCGCTGGAGCGCCTCATGTCACCGCAATCGGAGCGGATCTTCTCGAGCCGACATTCCTGATCCCGCCGCAGCTCCCGCCAAGCGCCCAGGGAGTCCAACTCTCCGCCTCTGCCGCGGCTGAGAGGGTGCCGGATTTCACCTCTCCGCTAACGAGCTCAAGGAGGAGGAAGAAGAAGAGGAGAAGTAAGGCTTTTCCTCGCTGAACTTGTATTTCTTCAATCTTTGTTGTTTCGGGTCTTGCATCCGACCGCTTCTCTCTCAATCTTTTATCCATTTCAGGTCCCTCGTGGTTGTCATCGAGGACGATCCTGCTATGATGGCGTAAGACACGCCCGAGACCACCTTGACGACCTGCCCTTCTTCCTCGCAGCAGCCCCTCAAAGACAGCCCCCAGCAACAGAAGTGTTTGGTTCACTTCGTTATGGGGCGCGATGGGTGCTTTTTCTTTTGCTGACATCTTGATTGTTGATTTGTTTGTGCAGGAGCAGAACAGGCTCATCAGGAGCAACCAGAAGCCGCTCCGGAAGTGTAATCTCCTTCGACTACGCCGCCAAGGGGCGATTCCCCGACAAGGGAGCGCCTCAAAGAAGGGAGAGGTCCCCTGCAAGGGACGGAACTAAAGGAGCCCTTGGTGGAGGAACCCATGGTCACAGAGCCCTGCACAGTAACCTTCCTTGTCGGAAATCTTCCTTGGGTTCTTCTTCCGATCTTCTTTTGGATCTTTGTTGATTTTTCCTTCCTCTTCTCTGTCCTCGCATCCCCCTCGCATGCACTGGATGGAGACCGAGGCCACCGCGAGGAAGGCGCACGCGAAATATCAAGACGCCGCCACGACGAGGAAGAGGCCGGGCGCCGGATGAACCCGCCGGACGGCGGTTAGTTACCGGGGCTGCCGGGCGCAGAGCCGGGCGAGGGGTCCGGTGATCGTGATCGACGACCCGTGAGGGTGCAGGAGCGCAAGGCGCTGCACCGACCGGGCCACCCTCCGCCGCTGATGCAGCGCTGCCCGAGGAGCTCAGCAACAGCGCCTACTTGAAGGCCGGGCGAGGGCGATACATCAAGCTTTCCCGGGCGCCGAGCTCCAGGCGCCAAGTTGAAGGAGAGGAGTTTGACGGGAAGTACTCATCATTGGCTGGCAGTGGTTGACGCGGCCAAGCAGCAGCAGCCAAGGCGAAGTCCCGAGGACGCAGCAAATTGTTCGAAAGTTGGTGTCACTTATCACGCCCCTGCAAGCTAAGCTTGAGTCCCGGAAGCGCTTTGTCGCGCTGGGCGGAGCTGACATAGAGAAGCATGCGGAGGAGCCCGTGAATCAAGAACAAGGAGGCCCTCCGGTCCATTGCCGAGGAGAGGGTGCAGCTCGCGAGGCTAAGAAGGCGCGATCCTGAAAAGGCGAAGCCAAGAGCAGCAGAGGCTCGCCGCCGAGGAGCTGTCCAAAGGGAAGGTGAGCTGATGCAAAAAAAGGTAAACTTGACAGCCATAAGGAGGATCTCGCCGCCCGGAACAATCAATTGGCCGGGCGCCAAGGAAGCGGCGATGTCGCCGCAGCCGCCGAGGCCGCCAAGAGGGAATTGAAGCGAAAGTGACGCACCTGGAGGCTGACATGAAAGGGAAGAATGAGGAGCTTGCTGCACTCAGCCGCTTAACGTGAGAAGGATGCTCTTGCCCATGGCGACATCTGCAAGTTCAACTTGCCGACAAGATCAAGGAATTGAACACCGCCAAGGACTCAAGCGCTGATCCGAGCTGAAGTCAAGCACCCCGACCGAGATGCTGGATGGCGCTAAGAAGCGAGGATGACTTGAAGAAAGAGATCAAGGGCAACGAGGAGCTTGCCGACGAGGGCCGCCGAGACTCGCAACACCTTCAAGGCTATCACTGGGTGGAGCTCGACTGAGGGCTCACAACATCGCCTGCAGCCATCGACGAGGAGTCGGCGGAGCCGGACTTGGCGGCTTGGGTACCCCACCGACTTGAGAACCTCTAGCCCAGCGCCAAGCTTACTCTTTTCTTCATATGGCAGGACAGCCTCCAAAGAACTCCGGAAAGGATCTTAAAGAAGTTGGAGGACGAAGTCGCAGGCGACTCGCGCCAAGGTCTTGGAGAAGGTGTTGGTGAAGATACACTCCGCAACCGGCCTCGACCTCACCCGCCCTCAAGAAGCTGCCGGGCGTGGCGCGATCTCAAGAGCTCAAAGCCATTGTCGCACCCATTGTGGACAAGGTGAATGAGGTCAGGAGGGTTGATGGCGAGCGCGTGGATTAGGCCACCCTTCTTCTCCCTTCCTTGTCGCTGTTATTTAAGTCATGAGAACAATTTAGTCAGTGCCGCAACAAGTTACTTTTGTAATATAACTTTATTCTGGGCAATGCTTGCTATGCTATCTCCTTTACTTGATTCCTTTCTTTGTATGTTTTTACCCTATGCTTTTAGGGAACTTGTTTTACAAGAGCAGTATGCTTGCCGCAAGTGCCGAAAAGTGAATATCAAAGAGTCTCACCGGGCGGTGCCGGGCCTCGCAAGAAACCTTGCTGCAACTAGTTGCAGCACACTTAAGTTGTTGAGCGGACTCAAACAAAGTAAAGGCGCGAACTAGCTACGCAGGAGGTTCCTCCACCACAGGTTTTCCATACAAAGTACAAATGCTCAAGGAAGATAGCTTAAAATTTTAAATACCGATCATGCTCAAACTTTGGCAACTTAGCTTTTCTTGTCCTGCGGTCCCGCAAGGCTAGATTCTTTGAACCACGCCTCGTCCATACCTCTATCCTCTCCTCCCCCGTGAACTTGTGGGCGAAGGAACCTTCTTTTTGAGAAGAAAGAAGAGAAAATAATGATATGGGGCCTTAAGGCTCATATCGCCATCGGGGCGAAAAATGCACAAAGTGTCGCAATACATGCAAAAAAGAAAAGGCATGAAATTTGACAACATGTGCCGAGCATATTTAACTTTATTTATGCACGGATCTGCGTCTGCTTTGTACAAAGAGTTACATGCAACAGCTGCAAGGCTTGTGTAAAGGTGGTTGCTTTAACAGATTCCTAAGAATCGCGTTTTATGGGTAAAACTTGCTAAGATGCTCTATGTTCCAGGAATTGCTCACCGGAAAGCCATCTTCGATCTCAAGGCGGACAGCACCGCCTAGTGACTCGTTTAACCCGATAGGGCCTTCCCACTTCTTCAAGGCCAACTTGTTGGAATTCTTGGCAGATTGAACGCTACCAAGAACAAGGTCGCCTTTCCTCGAAGTTTCGCATTAGCTTTGGCGGCTATGGTAGTGGCTAAAGCTTGCTGGTAGCGTAGCAGCTCAGACAAAGAGCCTCAAGACGATTATTTTCTCGAGGAGCAACATGCCATCTTGCCGCAGCTGCTCTTGCTTCAAGCTCATCATAAGCGAGTACTGAGGCGATCCGTAGATACGAAGTTCCGGGGAGAACCGCTTGCCCGTAGAGACAAGAGCAAAAGGTTTCGCCAAGGTTCGACGGCGCTGCCTTGATCGACCAAAGAATCACCCATGGCCTCGATCCAGTTTCTTCAAGACTTATGTAAGTTCTCGGTCGAAAGTTCTGGTCTTGAGCGCTGCGAGCACTTTTAATAAGCCATTTTCCGCTGACCGTCTGCTTCTCGGTGAGCAACAGGTTGCGCGATCTTGGCGCCAAGATCTTGGACGATCGCATGAAGGTAAGGGTCTTCATGAATTGTGTGCCATTGTCGGTGATGATCCCGTTAGGGACTCTCAAACGGCAAACAATCGACCGAGAAACTTGACCGCTGATTGTGGGCGTCACCTTCGAAGGAAATATGCCCAAGAGGCAATATTAAAGTTATTATTTATTTCTTATTTCATGATAAATGTTTATTATTCATGCTAGAATTGTATTAACCGAAACATAATATGTGTGAATACATAGACAAACATAGTGTCACTAGTATGCTCTACTTGACTAGCTTGCTTATCAAAGATGGTTATGTTTCCTAGCCATGGACAAAAGAGTTGTCATTTGATTAACGGGATCACATCATTAGAGAATGATGTGATTGACAAGACCCATTCCGTTAGCCTAGCACTTGATCGCTTAGTATGTTGCTATTGCTTTTCATGACTTATACATGTTCCTCGAATTATGAGATTATGCAACTCCCGCCACCGGAGGAACACTTTGGTACTACCAAACGCCACAACAGAATCGTGATTATAAAGGAGTACTCAAGTGTCTCCAAGGTACATGTTGAGTTGGCGATTTCGAGATTAGGTTTTGTCACCCGATTGCTCTGAGAGGTATCTCGGCCCTCTCGATAATGCACATCATTATAAGCCTTGCAAGCAATGTGACCAATGAGTTGGTTACGGGATGATGCATTACGTATCCAGTAAAGAGACTTGCCGGTAACGAGATTGAACTAGGTATTGGATACCGACGATCAAATCTCTGCAAGTAACATACCGATGACAAAGGAACAACGATGTTGTTATGCGGTTTGACCGATAAAAATCTTCAGAGAATATGTAGGAGCCAATATGGGCATCCAGGTCCCGCTTATTGGTTATCGACCAAGAATAGTTCTAGGTCATGTCTACGTATGTTGTTACCTACTCAAGGTTTCATGACAGCTTTATTACGAGTTTATGAGTTTTGATGTACCAAGGAGTTCGAGTCCCGGATGAGATCGGGACATGACGAGGAGTCTCAAATGGTCGAGACGAAAGATCGATATATTGACGACTATATTCGAGTTCGAAAGGTTCCGAGGATTCGGTATTTTCGAGTACCGAGAGTTACGGAATTCGTATTGGGCCTGACAACATACGGGAAAGGAGAGAAGGGCTATATAGTGGCCGCACTCCTCCCCATGGACTAGTCCGAATTGACCAGGAGGGGGCGCCCTTCCTCCTTCTCCTTTTCCTTCCCCTTTCCTTCTCTCCTACTCCTACCACATGGAAGGGTTACTAGTTGACTAGAGGGGGAACTCACTCCTGCGGGAGTAGGACTCCCTAGGGCGCGCTTATAGAGAGGCCGCCCTCCCTCCTCCACTTTTATATACGGGGCAGGGGGCACCCCATAGACACAAGTTGATCCACGGATCGCCCTTAGCCGTGTGCGCTGCCCCTTCCACCATATTCCACCTCGGTCATACCGTCGCCAAGCTTAGGCGGCCTCCGCGCCGGTAGAACATCAAGATCGCCACCACGCCGTGCGGCCGACGTAAACTCTCCTCGACACTCGGCTGGATCGGAGTTCGAGGGACGCCATCGAGCTGAACGCGGTGCTGAACTCGAGGCTCCGTGACGCTCGGTGCTTGGATCGGTCGGATCGTGAAGACGACGCCACATCAATCACAAGCCAGTTAACGCCTCGCCACGGTTCACGAGGGTACATGGACATACACTCCCCTCTCTGCTATGCCATCACCATGATCTTGCGCAAAGCGAGGAAATTTTTGAAATTACTATGTTCCCCAACAAAGGGCATCCGAGCCTAGGTTTTATGCGCTGATGTTATATGCACGAGTAGAACACAAGTGAGTTGTGGATTTATAAGTCATACTGCCTACCAGCATGTTATACTTTGTTCAGCGGTATTGTTGGATGAAGCGCCCGACCGACATTACGCCAGACGCTTACGCGAGATGGTTCTAACGACGTGCTTTGCATTACGCTGTGGTCAAGCGGTGCCGCTTTCCAACTTTAGTTGAACCGAGTATGGCTACACCCGTCCTTGCGGGTTAAAACGGAGTCTATTTGACAAACTATCGCTGTGGTTTTGATGCGAGGTAAGAACGGTTCTGCTAAGCCCGTAGCAGCCACGTAAAATTTGCAACAACAAAGTAGAGGACGCCTAACTTGTTTTTGCAGGCATGTTGTGATGTGATATGGTCAAGATGTGATGAGATATAAGTTGTTGTATGAGATGATCATGTTTTGTTGAAGTTATCGGCAATCGCGTAAGCCCTATGGTTGTCTCTTTGTCGATAAGATGCAAGTGCCAAATAATTGTTTTTACTTTATCGCTATGCGATAGCAATAGTTGCAAGAGCAATAGTTGGCGAGACGACCATGTGACGACACACATTGATATAGATCAAGATGATGAAGATCATGGTGTCGCGGCAAGTGACTTTATAAAGATCATGACAGCGATTTTGGAGATGGAGATCAAAGGCGCAAGATGATCAAAATATGTCATGTCACATATTTTGATTGCATATGATGTTTATCTCTTTATACATCTTATTATGTTTTGTTCGACGGTAGCATTTTAAGATGATCTCTCACTAATTATCAAGAAGTGTTCTCCCGAGTATGCACCGCTGAAAAGTTCTTCGTACTGAGACACCACGTGATGATCGGGTGTGATAGGCTCTACGCTCAAATACAACGGTGCAAAAATACTTGCACACGCCGAATACTTGTGTTATACTTGACGAGCCTAGCATATGCAGATATGGCCTCGAACACGGAGACCGAAGGTCGAGCGTGAATCATATAGTAGATATGATCAACATAGTGATGTTCACCATTGAAACTACTCCATCTCACGTGATGATCGGACATGGTTTAGTTGATTTGGATCACGTGATCACCTAGATGACTGAGAGATGTCTGCCTAAGTGGGAGTTCTTAAGTAATATGATTAATTGAACTTAAATTTATCATGAACTTAGTCCCCGTAGTATTTTTTGCAAAATATGTTGTAGATCAATAGCTTGCGCTTGTTGTTTATATGTTTATTTTGATATGTTTCTAGAGAAAATTATGTTGAAAGATGTTAGTAGCAATGATGCGATTGGATCCGTGGATCTCGAGGTTTATCCTCATTGTGCACGTAAGAATTATGTCCTTAATGCACCGCTTAGGTGATGTAATCTATTGCAGGAGCGATGCGCATTGCTATGAACGCTATTAGCTCAATATGATGACTACTTGATAGTTTAGTGCACCATGCTTAACGGCTTAGAATCGGACTTCAAAGACGTTTTGAACGTCATGGACCATAAGGAGATGTTCCAGAGTTGAAGTTAATATTTCAAGCAAATACCCGAGTTGAGAGATATGAAGTCTCCAACAAGTTCTATAGCTAAAAGATGGAGGAGAATCGCCAACTAGTGAGCATGTAATCGATTGTCTGGTACTTCAATCGCTTGAATCAAGGGAGTTAATCTTCCAGATAAGATAACGACGATGACAGATTTTCTAGTCACCATCACTAAAGTTACTAGAACTTCGTGGATGAACTATAGTATGCAAGGATGACGAAAACGATTCTCGTAGCTCTTCGTGATGTTCAAATCGATTTAAGGTAGAAATCAAGAAAGAGCATCAAGTGTTGGATGATTGACAAGACCACTAGTTTCAAGAAAAGGGCAATGGGAAAGAAAGGAACTTCAGCGGAAAGACAAGCAAGTCGTCACTCCCGCCGAAGAAGCTCCAAGCTGACCAAAGCCTGAAACTAAGTGCTTACACCGCAAAGAAATGGTCACCGAAGCGGAAATGCCTTAAATATTTGGTGGATAAGAAGGATGGCAAAGTGAACAAGTGTATATTTGATACAGTTATTGATGTGTGCTTACTAGTGTTTATAGTATCCCCTATATTTGATACTTGTTCGGTTACATAAGATTAGTAACCTCAAAACAGGAGTTACGGGGTATCAAACAAAGACTAGTTGCTGGAAGTGACGATGAGTGTTGGAAGTAGTTCCAAGATTGATATGATCATCATCGCACACTCCCCTATAACTTCGGATTAGTGTCTAACCTAAATAAATGTTATTTGGTGTTTATGCTGAGCATGAATATGATTTGATCATGTTTATTGCAATACGGTTATTCATTTAAGTTAGAGAACAATTATTATTCGCTTACATGAATAAAACCTTCTATGGTCATACACACCAAATCGAAAATGGTTTGTTGATCTCGATCGTAGTGATACACATATTCATAATATTGAGGCCAAAAGATGCAAAGTTAATAATGATAGTGCAACTTATTTGTGGCACCGCCAGTTTGGGTCATATCGGTGTAAGCATGATGAAGAAACTCCATAAAGATGGATTTTCGTAATCGCTTGGTTATGAATCATTTGATGCTTAAGTAATCGTGCCTTTTGGGCAAGATGACTAAAACTCCGCTTCTTCTAGAACAATGGAACGAATCTACCGATTTATTGGAAATAATACATACTAATGTATGCAGACCAATGAGTATGAAGGCTCATGGCAAGTATCATTATTTTCTAACCTTCATAAGATTCACAAAGCATACCTTTGACAAAATTTTGAAGAAGTTCAAATGGATCAAGCAAAGAAAGGGTTCTTGCCTCGTGTTACAAGGTGAAGTTGAGTAAGACTCAATGCCCCACCAACGCAGAAGATAGAGAAATGAAAGATGTTCCTATGTGCTTCAGCCATAGGCTCTATCATGTATGCAATGTCTGGTACCGCACCTGATGTGCCTTGCTATAAGCCTAGCAGGAGGTACCAAAGTAATCCAGAGTGGATCATCGACAGCGGTCAAGAACATCCCGAAATACCAAAAGGACTAAGGATATGTTTTCAGATATGGAGGTGACAAAGAGCTCA
The DNA here is from genome assembly GCA_021437245.1 of Aegilops speltoides. Taxonomy (NCBI): domain Eukaryota; kingdom Viridiplantae; phylum Streptophyta; class Magnoliopsida; order Poales; family Poaceae; genus Aegilops; species Aegilops speltoides. Next base: position 52,114 of record JAHHZJ010007488.1, on the reverse strand, counting down.
TCGAACGGTTACGCTGATGCAAGTTGACATTGATCCCACGATTCTAAATCGCAGACCGGACACGATTTACACTAAACGGAGGAGTCATTGGTGCAGCTTCTAAACAAAGCGTCAGAAGGGATCTACATGTGAAGCGGAGTACATAGCAGCTCCGAAGCAGCTAATGAAGGAGTCCGATGAAGGAGTTCATATCCATCTAGGTGTCATACCTAGTGCATCGGGTCCAATGAAAATCTTCGTGACAATATCGAGCAATTGCTTTAGCAAAGGAATCCAGATTTCACAAGAGGACCAAGCACATCAAGAGACGCCTAATTCCATCCGGACTTAGTCCAGTGGGAGACATAGAGATTTGTGAAGATACATACGGATCTGAATGTTGCAGACCCGCTGACCAAGCTCTTCCACGAAAGCAAAACATGATCGCACCAAGACTCCATGGTGTTAGAATCATTACTATGTAATCTAGATTATTGACTCTAGTGCAAGTGGGAGATCAAGGAAATATGCCCTAGAGGCAATAATAAAGTTATTATTTATTTCTTATTTCATGATAAATGTTTATCATTCATGCTAGAATTGTATTAACTGAAACATGATACATGTGTGAATGCATAGACAAAACAACATGTCACTAGTATGCCTCTATTTCTGACTAGCTTGTTAATCAAAGATGGTTATGTTTCCAACCATAGACAAGGAGTTGTTATTTGATTAACAAGGTCACATCATTAGTTGAATGATCTGATTGACATGACCCATTCCATTAGCTTAGCACACGATCGCTTAGTATGTTGCTACTGCTTATCCATGACTTATACATGTTCCTATAACTATGAGATTATGCAACTCTGCCACTGAGGAACACTTTGGTGCTACCAAACGCCACAACGAATCGGGTGATTATAAAGGAGTACTACAGTGTGTCTCCAAAGGCATGTTGGGTTGATTTCGAGATTAGGTTTTGTCATCCGATTGCTCTGGAGAGGTATCTCGGCCCTCGGTAATGCACATCATCAAGCCTTTGCAAGCACTACAACCATGAGTTAGTTGTGAGATGATGTATTACTTAACGAGTAAAGAGACTTCGCTGTAACTAGATTGAACTAGGTATTGATACCGACGATCAATCTCAGCAAGTAACATACCGATGACAAAGGGAACAACGATGTTGTTATGCGGTCCGACCGACAAAGATCTTCATAGAATATGTAGGAACCAATATGGGCATCCAGGTCCCGCTATTGGTTATCGATCGAGAATAGTTCTAGGTCATTCCATTGTTCTCGAACCGTAGGGTCCGTGACGCTTAAGGTTTCGGCGATGTTATTATGAGTTTATGTATTTTGATGTACCAAGAAGTTCGAGTCCCTGATGTGATCACGACATGACGAGGAGTCTAAATGGTCGAGATAAAGATTGATATATTGGAAGCCTATGTTTGAGTTCGGTGGTTCCGTGAAACAGGAATTTACTGAGTACCGGAGGTTACCGGAATTTCTGGGGGTAAATGGGCCTATGGCCTCGAGGGAGAAGAGGAAGGCTGCCAGGTGGCCGCCCCCCAGTCCAATAGGACAAGGAGGCGGCGCTTCCTTCCTCTTCTCCCTCCCCAATCCTATTCCAATTAGGGGGAGTCCTACTCCTGGGAGTAGGACTCCTCCTGGCTGCCTCCCTCTAGGCCGGCCGCCCCCTCCCTCCTCCTTATATATACAGGGGGGGCACCCTAGAAGACACAAGTTTGATCTACGGATCATTCTTAGCCGCAGCGTGTGCCCTCCACCATATTCCACTGTCACCGTCAAGCTTAGGTAAGCCCCGCACGCGTGAACATCAAGATCGCCACCACGCCGTCGGTCGACGAACTCTCCCTCGACACTCGGCCGATCGAGTACCAGGACGCCATCGAGCTGACGTGTCAAGAACTCGGGCGCCGGAGTAACGGCGCGGATCGGTCGGATCGCGAGGAGAACGCACGACTACTTCCTCTACGCCAGATCGCTCGCCGGTCACGAGGGTACGAGACAACACTCTCCTCCTGCTATGCATCACCATGATCTTGTGTGCGTAGGGAAAAATTTTGAAATTACTACGTTTCAACACATACTTGATCCGAATGTAGTAGACCCATTTTGACTCTTCCACGTAGCAAAACATGATCAACACCAAGACTCCATGGGTGTTAGAATCATTACTATGTAATCTAGATTATTGACTCTAGTGCAAGTGGAGATCAAGGAATATGCCCTAGAGGCAATAATAAAGTTATTATTTATTTCTTATTTCATGATAAATGTTTATCATTCATGCTAGAATTGTATTAACGGAAACATGATACATGTGTGAATGCATGACAAACAATATGTCACTAGTATGCCTCATTAGACTAGCTTGTTAATCAAAGATGGTTATGTTTCCTAACCATGAACAAAGAGTTGTTATTTGATTAACAAGGTCACATCATTAGTAGAATGATCCATTGATGACCCATTCCATTAGCTTAGCAACACTTATCGCTTAGTATGTTGCTGCCATGCTTTATCCATGACTTATATGTTCCCGTAATTATGAGATTATGCACTCCAGCACGGAGGAACACTTTGGTGCTTCAAACGCCGCAGAACGAATCGGGTGATTATAAAGGAGTACTACATGTGTCTCCAAAGGCAGATGTTGGGTTGGTGTATTTCAGATTAGGTTTTGTCACCATTGCTCTGGAGAGGTATTCTCGTCTCTTGTAATACACATCATCAAGCCTTGCAACATTACAACTAATGAGTTAGCTGTGATGATGTATTACCGAACGAGTAAAGAGACTTGCCAAGAATTTAGATTGAACTAGGTATTGACATCACGATCGGTCTCGGAAAGTAAATACCGATGACAAAGGGAACAACGTATGTTGTTGGCGCGTGTCCGACCGATGAAGATCTTCAGAGAATATGTAGGAGCCAATATGGGCATCCAGGTCCTTGCTACATATTGACCGAGACGGTTCTCGCTATGTCTACATTGTTTCAACCGTAGGGTCCAAGACGCTTTTAAGGTTTCAAGGATCAAGTATATTATGAGTTTGTGTATTTTGATGTATCAAGAAGTTCGAGTCCGGATGATCACTTCGACATGACGAGAGTCTCAAAATGGTCGAGACATAAAGATTGATATATTGAAGCCTATTTGAGTTCGGAATGGTTCCGTGAAATCGGATTTTACCGAAACACCGGGCACTGATTCCCGGGTTATTGGGCCTTAGTGGGCCATGAGGGAGAAGAGGAAGGGTCGCTGCAGCAGCCGCCGCTTGCCCTCCCCCCAGTCCCAATAGGACAAGGAGAGGGGGGCGGCGCCTCTTCCCTCTCCCCCATCCACTCCAACTAGAGGGGGGAGTCTCACTCCCCGAGAGACTCTCCCATGTTCCTTCTCCTTACCGCACTCTTGCTCCTTTATATATCGGGGGCACCCTAGAACACACAAGTTGATCTACAGATCGATCCTTAGCCGCAGCGGTGCCCCTCCACCATATTCCACTCGATCATATCGTCAGCAAAGCTTAAGCTCTGCACCGCAGAACATCAAGATCGCCACCACGCCGTCAGGCCGATTTGAACTCTCCTCCCGGCTTTACTGATTGGAGCCCGAGGAGCGCCATCGAAGCTGTACGCAGTTCAAGGACTGGGCGCCGGAGTAACGCGCCGGATCGGCCGGATCACGAGGAGAACGTGACGCCACTTCCTCACGCCAGATCGCTCGCCTTGCTCACAAGGGCACGAGACAACACTCTCCTCTCTGCTATGCATCACCATGATCGCGTGAGGAAATTTTTGAAATTACTACGCCCCCAACAATACAAAGTTATTGATGTGCTTTACTAGTGTTTATAGTATCCCCGAGTATTTGATACTTGTTCGGTTGCTAAGATTAGTAACCCAAATGAGTTATGTATCAAACAGAGACTAGTTGAAGGAAGTGACAATGAGTGTTGGAAGTAGTTCCAAGATTGATATGATCATCGCACACTCCCTATAACTTTGGATTAGTGTCGAATATAAATGTTATTTGGTGTTTGGCATGATATGAATATGATTTGAATTTTATTGCAATACGGTTATTCATTTAAGCAGAGAACAATTTTGTTCCGCTTACATGAATAAACCTTCTATGGTAAGTACACACCAACTAAAATGGTTTGTTGATCTCGATCGTAGTGATACACATATTCATAATATTGAGGCCAAAAGATGCAAAGTTAATAATGATAGTGCAACTTATTTGTGACGCCATTGGGTCATATAAGTGTAAGTTTATGAAGAAACTCCATAAAGATGGATTTTAATCACTGGTTATGAATCATTTGATGCTTTAACGTGCCTTTGGGCAAGATGAATAAAACTCCTTCGAACAATGGAACGAACTACCGACTTATTGGAAAAATACATACCGATGTATGCACTAATGAGTATGAAGGCTCGCAAGTATCATTATTTTCTAACCTTCAAGATGATTTGAGCGATATGGGTATATCTACTTGATGAAACATAAGTCTAAATAGTTGAAAGGTTCAAAGAATTTCAGAGTGAAGTGGAAAAATCATCGTGAACAAGAAAATAAAGTTTTATCCGATCACACAGAGACAAATATTTGAGTTACGAGTTTGGTCTTCAATTAAAACAATGGAATAGTTTCACATCACGCCACCGAACACCACATCGCTATGGTGTGTCCAAACGTCAGAATGCACTTTATTTGATATGGTGCGATCTATGATGTCTCTTATCGCTTACTCACTATCATTTTGGGGTTATGCATTAGACAACCGCATTCACGTTAAAATAGGGCACCATCTAAACTGCTTGAGATGACACCGGTATGAACTATGGTTTAGCAAAGAAACTCTAAGCCGTTGTTTCTTAAAATTTAAAGGCCGATGTTTAATGTGAAAGTTTTGATTCCGATGGGCTTCAAACCTAAATCGAGAAAGTAGAACTTGATGAGTAATAATTCAGGAGATGAAATACACCACCAGTGAGGAAGCTAATGATATTGATCATGAACTCAGCATCGTTACTACAAACCTCGAGGTCTTCCGTAGTAAGATCCGCACTAGAGTGGGTAGTAATCATGTTCGAAGTCATGTTACTAGACCATGATGAACCTAATACGAACTATGAGGAAGGGCGATGAGCCCAGATTCCGCCAAATGGCTCGGAGCCTAAAATCTGAGATATAATCCATGTATGAGAACAAAGTATGGATTTTGATTGACTTGCTCGATGATCAGAAGCCATGTTAAATAAATGGATCTTCAAGAGGAAGACTCGACAATCGATAGTAGTGTTACTATCCACTAAGCTCGACTTGTTGCAAAAAGGTTTCAACAAAGTTCAAAGGTGTTGAATATGAGATTTTCTCACCAGACGATGCTTAAGTCTGTTCGAATCATGTTAGCATTGCCACATTTTATGAAATCTGCAAATGGATGTCAAAACTGCATTCTTAATGGATTTATTAAAGAAGAGTTGTATATGATGCAACCAAGTTTTTGTCAATCATAAAGGTGCTAATAAATGCAAGCTCCAAACATCCATCTATGGACCGTGCAAGCATCTCGAGTTAGAATATACGCTTGATAAGTTGATCAAAGCATATAGTTTTATATGGACTTCACGAAGCTCAGATTTACAATAAAGTGAGGGAGCACTACAGCCTTTTCGATTAGTATATGAGTGACATATTGTTGATCAAATGATGTAGAATTTTTCAAGAAGCATAAAGGAGTGTTTTAAAGGAGTTCTTTAAAGACCCCGAAAAGCTACTTACATATTGAGCATCAAGATCTATTGAGATAGATCAAGACGCTTGATAAGATTTTCAATGAGTACATACCTTGGCAAGATTTTGAAATAGTTCAAAATGGAAAGTCAAAGAAAGAGTTCTTGTCAGACAGTAAAGGTATGAAATTGAGTAAGATCCCGACCACAGCAGTAAAATAGAAAGAGAATGAAAGTCATTCCTATGCCTCACCATAGGTTCTATAAAGTATGCTATGCTGTACTGCATCTATTGTATACCTTGCTCAATTTGGCAAGGATACAATAGTGATCTAGAGTAGATCATCGACATTGGTCAAGAATATCCTTAGTAAGGACTAAGGAGATGTTTTCTATTATGGAGGTGATAAAAGAGCCCTGTGAGTTACATCATAAGTTACACCCATCCAGATGACTCAAGTCTCAACTGATACATATTGAAAGTGGAGTAATTATTAGAGTAGCTCTCAAAGCAGAAAGTATTGTATAAAATATTTGTAAATACATACGGCTCAATGTGACAGACTCCATTAACTAAGCAAGAAGAAAGTTGTCGTCAGAGAAGAAACCCAAGTCCGGACCTAAACCTGAAACCGAGTGCTTCTACCGCAAGAAGACTGGTCACCGGAAGCGGAACTGCCCCAAGTATTTGGCGGATAAGAAGGATGGCAAGGTGAACAAAGGTATATGTGATATACATGTTATTGATGTGTACCTTACTAGAGCTCGCAGAGCACCTGGTATTTGATACCGGTTCGCTGCTAATATTTGCAACTCAAACAGGACTACGGATTGCTTAACACCGCAAAGGACGAGGTGACGATGCGCGGGGAAATGGTTCCAAAGTCGATGTGATCGTGGTCGGCACGCTACCTCTACATCTACCTTCGGATTAGTTTTAGACCTAAATAATTGTTATTTGGTGCCCGCGCTGAGCATGAACATTATATCCGGATCTTGTTTGATGCGAGACGGTTATTCATTTAAATCAGAGAATAATGGTTGTTCTATTTATATGAGTAATATCTTTATGGTCATGCACCCTTGAAGAGTGGTCTATTTTGATGAATCTCGATAGTAGTGATACACATATTCATAATGTTGAAACCAAAAGATGCATAGTTGATAATGATAGTGCAACTTATTTGTGGCAATCGCCGCTTAGGTCATATCGGTATAAGGCGATGAAGAAACTCCATATCGATGGACTTTTGGAGTCACTTGATTATGAATCACTTGGCACTTGTAACCGTGCCTCATGGGCAAGATGACTAAAACCCCTGCTCTCCTGTACTATGGAGAGAGCAACAGATTTGTTGGAAATCATACATGAAGATGTATGTGGTCCGATGAATGTTGAGGCTCGTGGACGGATATCGTTATTTTCTCACCTTCACAGATGATTTAAGCAGATATGGGTATATCTACTTAATGAAACATAAGTCTCAAACATTTGAAAAGTTTAAAGAATTTCAGAGTGAAGTTGAAAATCATCGTAATAAGAAAATTAAATTTCTACGATCTGATCGTGGAGGTGAATATTTGAGTTACGAAGTTTGGTCTACATTTGAAACAATGCGAATAGTTTCAAGAACTCACGCCACCCGAACACCACAGCGTAATGGTGTGTCCGAACGTCAGAATCGCACTTTACTAGATATGGTGCGATCTATGATGTCTCTTACAGATTTACCGCTATCGCTTTGGGGTTATGCTCTAGAGACGCACCGATTCACACTCGAATAGAACACCGCTAAAACTGCTGAGACGACACCTTATGAACTATGGTTTAGCAAGAAACCAAAGTTGTCGCTTTCTTAAAGTTTGGGGATGCGATGTTTATGTGAAAAAGCTTCAACCCGATAAGCTCGAACCCAAATCGGAAAATGTGCCTTCATAGGATACCCAAAGGAGACAGTTGGGTACACCTTCTATCACAGATCCAAGGCAAGACATTTGTTGTTAAGAATGGATCCTTTCTAGAGAAGGAGTTTCTCTCAAAGAAGTGAGGGAGGAAAGTAGAACTTGATGAGGTAATTGTACCTTCTCCCTTACTTGAAAGTAGTTTGTCGCAGTAAACCGGCTCGAGACATCTACACCAAATAGTGAGGAAGTTGATGATGTAGATCATGGAACTTCAGATCAAGTTACTACGTAACCTCGTAGATCAACCAGAGTAAAATCCGCACTGTGAGTGGTACGGTAAACCTGTTCGAAATCATGCTACTAGATCATGATGAACCTACTAACTATGAAGAAGCGATGGTGAGCCCAGATTCGCAAAATGGCTTGAGGCCATGAAATCTGAGATGGGATCCATGTATGAAAACAAAGTATGGATTCTTTGGTCGACTTGCCCGAGGGTAGGCAAGCAATAGAAAACAAGTGGATCTTCAAGAAGAAGACCGACGCCGACGGTAATGTTATCGTTTATTAAAGCTCGATTTGTCGCAGCGGGTTTTCGACAAGTTCAAGGGATTGACTACGATGAGACTTTCACCCAGAAGCGATGCTTAAGTCCGTCTCGAATCATGTTAGCAATCGCCGATTTTATGATTATGAAATTTGGCAAATGGATGTAAAGACTGCATTCCTGAATGGATTTCGAAGAAGAGTTGTATATGATGCAACCGTAAGGTTTTATCGATCCAAAGGAGCTAATAAAGTATGCAAGCTCCAGCGATCCATTTATGGACCGGTGCAAGCATCTCGAGTTGAATAAACGCTGATAGTGTGATCAAAGTATTTGGGTTTATATGCACTTTTGGAGAAGCCTCAGATTTACAAGAAAGTGAGGGAGCTCTATAGCATTTTGATATTATATGTAGATGACATATTGCTGATCGGAAATGATATAGAATTTCTGGATAGCATAAAGGGATACTTGAATAAGAGTTTTCAATGAAAGACCTCGTGAAGTTGCTTACATATTGGGCATCAAAATCTATAGAGATAGATCAAGACGCTTAATTGACTTTCACAAAGCACATACCTTGACAAAATTTTGAAAAGTTCAAATGGATCAAGCAAAGAAAGGGTTCTTGCCTGTGTTACAAGGTGTGAAGTTGAGTAAGACTCAATGCCCCACCACCGCAGTAAGATAGAGAGAAAATGAAAGATGTTCCTATGCTTCAGCCATAGGCTCTATCATGTATGCAATGCTGTGTACCAGACTGATGTGTGCCTTGCTATAAGCTTAGCAAGGAGGTACCAAAGTAATCCAGAGTGGATCATCGACAAATGTCAAGAACATCCCGAAATACCGAAAAGGACTAAGGATATGTTTCTCGATATGGAGGTGACAAAGAGCTCATCGTAAACGGTTACGCTGATGCAAGTTATGACACCGATCCGGACGATTCTAAATCGCAGACCGGATACGATTTACACTAAACGGAGGAGCTCACAATGGTGCAGTTCTAAACAAAGCGTCAGAAGGGATCTACATGTGAAGCGGAGTACATAGCAGCTTTCCGGAAGCAGCTAATGAAGGAGTCTGGATGAAGGAGTTCATATCCCATCTAGGTGTCATACCTAGTGCATCGGGTCCAATGAAAATCTTCTCGTGACAACATCGAGCAATTGCCTTAGCGAAGGAATCCAGATTTCACAAAAGGACCAAGCACATCAAGAGACGCCTAATTCCATCCCGGATCTAGTCCATGGGGAAGGAAATATGCCCTAGAGGCAATAATAAAGTTATTATTTATTTCTTATTTCATGATAAATGTTTATCATTCATGCTAGAATTGTATTAACCGGAAACATGATACATGTGTGAATGCATAGACAAACAACATGTCACTAGTATGCCTCTACTAGACTAGCTTGTTAATCAAAGATGGTTATGTTTCCTAACCATGAACAAAGAGTTGTTATTTGATTAACAAGGTCACATCATTAGTAGAATGATCTGATTGACATGACCCATTCCATTAGCTTAGCACACGATCGCTTAGTATGTTGCTACCGCTTTTATCCATGACTTATACATGTTCCTATAACTATGAGATTATGCAACTCCTGCTTACCGGAGGAACACTTTGGTGCTACCAAACGTCACAACGAATCGGGTGATTATAAAGGAGTACTACAGTGTCTCCAAAGGCGATGTTGGGTTGGCGATTTCGAGATTAGGTTTTGTCACTCCGATTGCTCTGAGAGGTATCTCCGGCCTCTCGGTAATACACATCATCAAGCCTTGCAAGCACTACAACTAATGAGTTAGTTGTGAGATGATGTATTACGGAACGAGTAAAGAGACTTGCCGGTAACGAGATTGAACTAGGTATTGATACCGACGATCGAATCTCTGCAAGTAACATACCGATGACAAAGGAACAACGATGTTGTTATGCGGTCCGACCGATAAAGATCTTCGAGAATATGTAGGAACCAATATGGGCATCCAGGTCCCGCTATTGGTTATTGACCGAGAATAGTTCTAGGTCATGTCTACATTGTTCTCGAACCGTAGGGTCCGCACGCTTAAGGTTTCATGATGCTTATTATGAGTTTATGTATTTTGATGTACCAAGAAGTTCGAGTCCCGGATGTGATCACGACATGACGAGGAGTCTCAAATGGTCGAGACATAAAGATTGATATATTGAAGCCTATGTTTGGAGTTCGAATGGTTCCGTGAAAACGGAATTTACCGAGTACCGGAGGTTACCGAACCCCCGGGGTAAATGGGCCTTAGGGCCTCGAGGGAGAAGAGGAAGGGCCGCCAGGGTGGCCGCCGCCTCTTCCCCCCAGTCCGAATAGGACAAGGAGGGGGCGCGCCTTCCTCTCTCCCCTCCCCCAATCCTATTCCAACTAGGAAGGGGGAGTCCTACTCCCTGGGAGTAGGACTCTCCCAAGCGCCTCCTCTAGGGCCGGCCGCCTCCCCTCCCTCCTTTATATACGGGGCAGGGGGCACCCTAGAACACACAAGTTTGATCTACGGATCGCTCTTAGCCGCAGCGGTGCCCCTCCACCATATTCCACCTCGGTCATACCGTCGCAAGCTTAGGCGAAGCCTCGCGCCGTGAACATCAAGATCGCCACCACGCCGTCAGGTCGACGGAACTCTCCCCGACACTCGCTGGATCGGAGTACGAGGGACGCCATCGAGCTGTACGTGTGTCAAGAACTCGGGGCGCCGAGTAACGGCGCCGGATCGGTCGGATCGCGAGGAGAACGACGACTACTTCCTCTACGCCAGATCGCTTCCGCTGGGTTCACGAGGGTACGAGACAACACTCTCCCTCTCGCTATGCATCACCATGATCTTGCGTGCGAGGAAATTTTTGAAATTACTACGCTCCCCAACAAAGGGCATCCGAGCCTAGGTTTTTATGGTTTGATGTTTTGCACGAGTAGAACACAAGTGAGTTGTGGGCTATACAAGTCATACTACCTACCAAAGATGTCATACTTTGGTTCAGCGGTATTGTGAGATGAAGCGCCCAGACCGACATTACGCAGACGCTTACGCGAGACTGGTTTCACCGCCACGAGCACTCGCTGCTTAAAGGTGACCGTGGGTGCCTGCCTCTCACTTTAGTTGAACTGAAAAGGCTACGCCCGTCCTTGAGAAGGTTAAACGGAGTCTATTTGACGAAGTATCGCTGTGGTTTTGATGCGAGGTGAGACTGGTTCTTGCTTAAGCCCGTAGCAGCCACGTAAAATTTGCAACAACAAAGTAGAGGACGCCTAACTTGTTTTTGCAGGCATGTTGTGATGTGATATGGTCAAGACGTGATGCTATATTTTATTGTATGAGATGATCATGTTTTGTAACCGGTTATCGCAATCGGCTGGAGCCATATGGTTGTCGCTTATTGTATGCAATGCATCGCTTCGTAATGCTTTACTTTATCACTAAGCGGTAGCGATAGTCGAGAAGCATAAGATTGGCGAGACGACAACGATGCTACGATGGAGATCAAGGTGTCGCTACCGGTGACGATGGTGATCATGGTGGTGCTGCAAGATGGAGATCACGAAGCACAAGATGATGATGACCATATCATATCACTTATATTGATTTGCATGTGATGTTTATCCTTTATGCATCTTATCTTGCTTTGATCGACGGTAGCATTATAAGATGATCTCTCACTAAATTATCAAGAAGTGTTCTCCCGAGTATGCACCGCTGCCAAAGTTCGTCGTGCCTGCACACCACGTGATGATCGGGTGATAAGCTCTACGTCCATCTACAACGGTGCAAGCCAGTTTTGCACACGCAGAATACTCGGTTATACTTGACGAGCCTAGCATATGCAGATATGGCCTCTAACACGGAGACCGAAAGGTCGAGCGTGAATCATATAGTAGATATGATCAACATAAGATGTTCACCATTGAAAACTACTCCATTTCACGTGATGATCGGTTATGGTTTAGTTGATTTGGATCACGGATCACTTAGATGACTAGAGAGATGTCTTTCTAAGTGGGAGTTCTTAAGTAATATGATTAATTGAACTTAAATTTATCATGAACTTAGTACCGATAGTATCTTGCTTGTTTATGTTTGATTGTAGATAGATGGCTCGTGCTGTTGTTCCGCTGAATTTTAATGCTCCTTGAGAAAGCAAAGTTGAAAGATGATGGTAGTAATTACACGGATCGGGTCCGAATTTGAGGATTATCCTCATTGCTGCACGTAAGAGTTACGTCCCGGATGCACCGCTAGGTGCCAGCCCGCTGCTGAGCAACACCGATGTTATGAACGTCCGCGCAGAGCAAAGCGATGACTACTCTATAGTTCAAGCAGCCATGCTTTACGGCTTAGAACCGGACTTCAACGACGCTTTTGAACGCTATGGAGCATATGAGATGTTCCAGAGTTGAAGTTAATATTCCAAATGTAATGCCCGGATTGAGAGATATGAAGTCTCCAATAAGTTCTATAGCTGCAAGATGGAGGAGAATAGTTCTCATAGTGAGCATATACTCGTAATGTCCGGGTACTACAATCACTTGACACAATTGGGAGTTAATCTTCCGATGATTGTGTCATTGATGTAATTCTTCAATCACCGCCACCAAGCTACAAAGGCTTCGTGATGAACTATAATATGCAAGGGTTAGTAAAGACTATACCGAGCTCTTCGCAATGCTAAAGGCTGGAGGTAGAAATCAAGAAGGAGCATCAAGTGTTGATGGTCAATAAGACCACTAGTTTCAAGAAGAAAGGCAAAGGGAAGAAGAAGGAACTTCAAGAAGAACAGCAAGCAAGTTGTCGTCAGAGAAGAAACCCAAGTCCGGACCTAAGCCTGAAATCGAGTGCTTCTACCGCAAGCGATCGTCATCGAAGCGGAACTGCCCCAAGTATTTGGCGGATAAGAAGGATGGCAAGGTGAACAAAGGTATATGTGATATACATGTTATTGATGTGTACCTTACTAGAGCTCGCAGAGCACTGGTATTTGATACTCGGTTCTGCTGCTAATATTTGCAACTCAAACAGGACTACGGATTGCTTAACACCGCAAAGGACGAGGTGACGGCGCGCTGGGAAATGGTTCCAAAGTCGATGTGATCGCGGTCGGCACGCTACCTCTACATCTACCTTCGGGATTAGTTTTAGACCTAAATAATTGTTATTTGGTGCTCGCGCTGAGCATGAACATTATATCTGGATCTTGTTTGATGCGAGACGGTTATTCATTTAAATCGAGAATAATGGTTGTTCTATTTATATGAGTAATATCTTTATGGTCATGCACCCTTGAGGAGTGGTCTATTTTGATGAATCTCGATAGTAGTGATACACATATTCATAATGTTGAAACCAAAAGATGCAGAGTTGATAATGATAGTGCAACTTATTTGTGGCAATCGCCGCTTAGGTCATATCGGTGTAAAGCGATGAAGAAACTCCATATCGATGGACTTTTGGAGTCACTTGATTATGAATCACTTGGCACTTATGTAACCGTGCCTCATGGGCAAGATGACTAGAACCCCGCTCTCCGTACTATGGAGAGAGCAATAGATTTGTTGGAAATCATACATACGATGTATGTGGTCCGATGAATGTTGAGGCTCGTATGATATCGTTATTTTCTCACCTTCACAGATGACTTAAGCAGATATGGGTATATCTACTTAATGAAACATAAGTCCAAACATTTGAAAAGTTCAAAGAATTTCAGAGTGAAGTTGAAAATCATCGTAATAAGAAAATTAAATTTCTACGATCCGATCGTGGAGGTGAATATTTGAGTTACGAGTTTGGTCTACATTTGAAACAATGCGAATAGTTTCGCAACTCACGCCACCCGAACACCACAACGTAATGGTGTGTCCGAACGTCAGAATCGTGACTTTACTAGATATGGTGCGATCTATGATGTCTCTTACAGATTTACCGCTATCGCTTTGGGGTTATGCTCTAGAGACGGCCGATTCACACCGAATAGAACACCGTCGAAATCTGCTGAGACGACACCTTATGAACTATGGTTTAGCAAGAAACCAAAGTTGTCGCTTTAAAGTTTGGGGATGCGATGCTTATGTGAAAAAGCTTCAACCCGATAAGCTCGAACCCAAATCGAGAAATGTGTCTTCATAGGATACCCAAAGGAGACAGCTTGGGTACACCTTCTATCACAGATCCAAGGCAAGACATTCGTTGTTAAGAATGGATCCTTTCTAGAGAAGGAGTTTCTCTCAAAGAAGTGAGGGAGGAAAGTAGAACTTGATGAGGTAATAGTACCTTCTCCTTACTTGAAAGTAGTTTGTCGCAGTAAACCTGTTTCGAGACATCTACACCAAGTAGTGAGGAAGTTGATGATGTTGATCATGAAACTTCAGATCAAGTTACTACGTAACCTCGAGATCAACCAGAGTAAGATCCGCACTGAGTGGTACGGTAATCCTGTTCGGAAATCATGCTACTAGATCATGATGAACCTACGAACTATGAAGAAGCGATGGTGAGCCCAGATTCGCAAAATGGCTTGAGGCCATGAAATCTGAGATGGGATCCATGTATGAAAACAAAGTATGGATTTTGGTTGACTTGCCCGAGGGTAGGCAAGCAATAGAAAACAAGTGGATCTTCAAGAAGAAGACCGACGACGGTAATGTTATCGTTTATAAAGCTCGACTTGTCGCAAAGGGTTTTCGACAAGTTCAAGGGATTGACTACGATGAGACCTTCTCACCAGAAGCGATGCTTAAGTCCGTCTGAATCATGTTAGCAATTGCCGATTTTATGATTATGAAATTTGGCAAATGGATGTAAAGACCGCATTCCTGAATGGATTTCGAAGAAGAGTTGTATATGATGCAACCGTAAGGTTTTATCGATCCAAAGGAGCTAACAAAGTGTGCAAGCTCCAAATGATCCATCTATGGACTGGTGCAAGCATCTCGAGTTGGAATAAACGCTTGATAGTGTGATCAAAGTATTTGGGTTTGTATGCACTTTTGGAGAAGCCCAGATTTACAAGAAAGTGAGTGGAGCTCAGAGCATTTCGATATTATATGTAGATGACATATTGCTGATCGGAAATGATATAGAATTTCTGGATAGCATAAAGGATACTTGAATAAGAGTTTTCAATGAAAGACCTCGTGAAGCTGCTTACATATTGGGCATTAAGATCTATAGAGATAGATCAAGACGCTTAATTGACTTTCACAAAGCACATACCTTGACAAAATTTTGAAGAAGTTCAAATGGATCAAGCAAAGAAAGGGTTCTTGCCTCGTGTTACAAGGTGTGAAGTTGAGTAAGACTCAATGCCCCACCACCGCAGAAGATAGAGAGAAAATGAAAGATGTTCCTATGCTTCAGCCATAGGCTCTATCATGTATGCAATGCTGTGTACCGCACCTGATGTGTGCCTTGCTATAAGCCTAGCAGGAGGTACCAAAGTAATCCAGAGTGGATCATCGACAGCGGTCAAGAACATCCCGAAATACCGAAAAGGACTAAGGATATGTTTTCAGATATGGAGGTGACAAAGAGCTCATCGTGAACGGTTACGCTGATGCAAGTTTTGACATCGATCCCACGATTCTAAATCGCAGACCGGATACGATTTACACTAAACGGAGGAGCTGTCATTGGTGCAGTTCTAAACAAAGCGTCAGAAGGGATCTACATGTGAAGCGGAGTACATAGCAGCTTCGAAGCAGCTAATGAAGGAGTCTGGATGAAGGAGTTCATATCCGATCTAGGTGTCATACCTAGTGCATCGGGTCCAATGAAAATCTTCGTGACAATATCGAGCAATTGCCTTAGCAAAGGAATCCAGATTTCACAAGAGGACCAAGCACATCAAGAGACGCTCAATTCCATCCGGACTTAGTCCGTGGGAGACATAGAGATTTGCAAGATACATACGGATCTGAATGTTGCGCACCTGCTGACTAAGCCTCTTCCACGAGCAAAACATGATCAAGACCAAGACTCCATGGGTGTTAGAATCATTACTATGTAATCTAGATTATTGACTCTAGTGCAAGTGGGAGATCAAGGAAATATGCCCTAGAGGCAATAATAAAGTTATTATTTATTTCCTTATTTCATGATAAATGTTTATCATTCATGCTAGAATTGTATTAACCGAAACATGATACATGTGTGAATGCATAGACAAAACAACATGTCACTAGTATGCCTCTACTAGACTAGCTTGTTAATCAAAGATGGTTATGTTTCCTAACCATGAACAAAGAGTTGTTATTTGATTAACAAGGTCACATCATTAGTAGAATGATCTGATTGACATGACCCATTCCATTAGCTTAGCACACGATCGCTTAGTATGTTGCTACCGCTTTTATCCATGACTTATACATGTTCCTATAACTATGAGATTATGCAACTCCTGCTTACGGAGGAACACTTTGGTGCTACCAAACGCCACAACGAATCGGGTGATTATAAAGGAGTACTACAGTGTCTCCAAAGGCGATGTTGGGTTGGCGATTTCGAGATTAGGTTTTGTCACCCGATTGCTCTGAGAGGTATCTCGGCCCTCTCGGTAATACACATCACTCAAGCCTTGCAAGCACTACAACTAATGAGTTAGTTGTGAGATGATGTATTACGGAACGAGTAAAGAGACTTGCCGGTAACGAGATTGAACTAGGTATTGATACCGACGATCAATCTCGCAAGTAACATACCGATGACAAAGGGAACAACGATGTTGTTATGCGGTCCGACCGATAAAGATCTTCAGAGAATATGTAGGAACCAATATGGGCATCCAGGTCCCGCTTATTGGTTATTGACCGAGAATAGTTCTAGGTCATGTCTACATTGTTCTCGAACCGTAGGGTCCGCACGCTTAAGGTTTCATGACATTATTATGAGTTTATGTATTTTGATGTACCAAGAAGTTCGAGTCCCGGATGTGATCACGACATGACGAGGAGTCTCAAATGGTCGAGACATAAAGATTGATATATTGGAAGCCTATGTTTGGAGTTCGAATGGTTCCGTGAAAACAGGAATTTACCGAGTACCGGAGGTTACCGAACCCCCCGGGGTAAATGGGCCTTAGTGGCCCTCGAGGGAGAAGAGGAAGGCTGCCAGGGGCTGCCGCCTCCCCCCAGTCCTAATAGGACAAGGAGGGGGCGGCGCCTTCCCTCTTCCCCTCCCCCAATCCTATTCCAACTAGGAAAGGGGGAGTCCTACTCCTGGGAGTAGGACTCCTCCCTGGCGCCTCCCTCTAGGCCGGCCGCCCCCCCCCTCCTTTATATACGGGGCAGGGGGCACCCTAGAACACACAAGTTTGATCTACGGATCGCCTTAGCCGTGCGTGCCCCTCCACCATATTCCACCTCGGTCATACCGTCGCTGCTTAGGCGGCCCCGCGCCGTGAACATCAAGATCGCCACCACGCCGTCAGGCCGACGAACTCTCCCCGACACTCGGCTGGATCGAGTACGAGGGACGCCATCGAGCTGTACGCGTGTCAAGAACTCGGGGCGCCGGAGTAACGGCGCCGGATCGGTCGGATCGCGAGGAGAACGCACGACTACTTCCTCTACGCCAGATCGCTCCGCTTCGGTCCACGAGGGTACGAGACAACACTCTCCTCTCGCTGCTATGCATCACCATGATCTTGGGTGCGAGGAAAATTTTGAAATTACACTCTCCACATACGGATCTCTCGCTATGCATCACCAAAACATGATCAACACCAAGACTCCATGGGTGTTAGGAAACTATTTCTAGATTATTACTAGTGCAAGTGGGAGATCGAAGGAAATATGCCCTAGAGGCAATAATAAAGTTATTATTTATTTCATTTCATGATAAATGTTTATCATTCATGCTAGAATTGTATTAACTGAAACATGATACATGTGTGAATGCATAGACAAACAATATGTCACTAGTATGCCTCATTAGACTAGCTTGTTAATCAAAGATGGTTATGTTTCCTAACCATGAACAAAGAGTTGTTATTTGATTAACAAGGTCACATCATTAGTAGAATGATCTGATTGACATGACCCATTCCATTAGCTTAGCACACGATCGCTTAGTATGTTGCTACTGCTTTTATCCATGACTTATACATGTTCCTGAATTATGAGATTATGCATCTCTGCTTACGGAGGAACACTTTGGTGCTACCAAACGCCGCAACGAATCGGGTGATTATAAAGGAGTACTACATGTGTCTCCAAAGGCGTATGTTGGGTTGGTGTATTTCGAGATTAGGTTTTGTCACTCCGATTGCTCTGGAGAGGTATCTTCGTCTCTCTCGTAATACACATCATCAAGCCTTGCAAGCATTACAACTAATGAGTTAGCTGTGAGATGATGTATTACGGAACGAGTAAAGAGACTTGCCAAGAACTAGATTGAACTAGGTATTGGATACCGACGATCGAATCTCGGAAAGTAACATACCGATGACAAAGGAACAACGATGTTGTTATGCGGTCCGACCGATGAAGATCTTCAGAGAATATGTAGGAGCCAATATGGGCATCCAGGTCCCGCTTATTGGTTATTGACCGAGACGTGTCTCGGTCATGTTCACATTGTTCTCGAACCGTAGGGTCCGCACGCTTTTAAGGTTTCAAGGACGTTATATTATGAGTTTGTGTATTTTGATGTATCAAGAAGTTCGAGTCCCGGATGTGATCACGGACATGACGAGGAGTCTCAAAATGGTCGAGACATAAAGATTGATATATTGAAGCCTATATTTGAGTTCGGAATGGTTCCGTGAAATCGGATTTTATTTAACACCGGGTTACTGAACCTCCCGGGGTTATTGGGCCTTAGGGGCCATGAGGGAGAAGAGGAAGGGTCGGCCAGGGCAGCCGCCATGCCCCCCCCCAAATCCCAATAGGACAAGGAGAGGGGGGCGCCTCTTCCCTCTCCCTCCCCCAATCCTACTCCAACTAGGAAGGGGGGAGTCCCACTCCTGGGAGAGGACTCCTCCCGCCTCCTCCTGCCGGCCGCACCCCCTTGCTCCTTTATATAAAGGGCAGGGGGCACCCTAGAACACACAAGTTGATCTACGATCGATCCTCAGCCGCAGCGTGCCCCTCCACCATATTCCACCTCGTCATATCGTCGCAAAGCTTAGGCGGCTCGCACGCCGTAGAACATCAAGATCGCCACCACGCCGTCAGGTCGACGGAACTCTCCTCCCCGGCTCTACGGATTGGAGCCCGAGGAGCGCCATCGAGCTGTACGCGTGTCAAGGACTGGGCGCCGAGTAACGGCGCCGGATCGGCCGGATCACGAGGAGAACGACGCCTACTTCCTCTACGCCAGATCGCTCCGCCTTCGGGTTCACAAGGGTACGAGACAACACTCTCCTCTCGCTGCTATGCATCACCATGATCTTGGCGTGTGCGTAGGGAAATTTTTGAAATTACTACGCTCCCCAACAATACAAAGTTATTGATGTGTGCTTTACTAGTGTTTATAGTATCCCCGAGTATTTGATACTTGTTCGGTTGTTAAGATTAGTAACTCAAACAGGAGTTACGTATCAAACAGAGACTAGTTGAAGGGAAGTGACAATGAGTGTTGGAAGTAGTTCCAAGATTGATATGATCATCATCGCACACTCCCTATAACTTCGGGATTAGTGTCGAACCTAAATAAATGTTATTTGGTGTTTATGCGCTGAGCATGAATATGATTTGATCATGTTTATTGCAATACGGTTATTCATTTGCTAGAGAACAATTATTGTTCTGCTTACATGAATAAAACCTTCTATGGTCATACACACCAACGAAAATGGTTTGTTGATCTCGATCGTAGTGATACACATATTCATAATATTGAGGCCAAAAGATGCAAAGTTAATAATGATAGTGCAACTTATTTGTGATAATCGCCGCTTGGGTCATATAAGTGTAAAGCGATGAAGAAACTCCATAAAGATGGATTTTCGTAATCACTTGGTTATGAATCATTTGATGCTTGCGAACGTGCCTTTTGGGCAAGATGAATAAAACTCCGCTCTTCGAACAATGGAACGAACTACCGACTTATTGGAAAAAATACATACCGATGTATGCGCACCAATGAGTATGAAGGCTCGTGGCAAGTATCATTATTTTCTAACCTTCACAAGATGATTTGAGCAGATATGGGTATATCTACTTGATGAAACATAAGTCTGAAATAGTTGAAAGGTTCAAAGAATTTCAGAGTGAAGTGGAAAATCATCGTAATAAGAAAATAAAGTTTCGCGATCTGATCACAGAGACAAATATTTGAGTTACGAGTTTGGTCTTCAATTAAAACAATGTGGAATAGTTTCACAGCTCACGCCACCGAACACCACATCGCTATGGTGTGTCCAAACGTCAGAATCTGACTTTATTTGATATGGTGCGATCTATGATGTCTCTTATCATTTACCACTATCATTTTGGGGTTATGCATTAGAGACAACTGCATTCACGCTTAAAATAGGGCACCATCTAAACCGCTGAGATGACACCGTATGAACTATGGTTTAGCAAGAAACCTAAGTTGTTGTTTCTTAAAATTTGGGGCTACGATGCTTAATGTGAAAAAGTTTCATCCCGATAAGCTCAAACCCAAATCGGAGAAGTGCGTTTTCATAGAATACCCAAAGGAAATGTTGGGTACACCTTCTATCACAGATCCAAGGCAAGATATTCGTGCTACAAATGGATCCTTTCTAGAGGAGTTTTTCTCAAAGAAGTGAGGGGAGGAAAGTAGAACTTGATGAGGTAATCTGTACTGCTCCTTATTGAAAGTAGTTCATCACGTAAATCAGTTCCCGTGACAAATACACCAATTAGTGAGGAAGCTAATGATATTGATCATGAAACTTCGATCAAGTTACTACAAAACCTCGTGAGGTCTTCCAGAGTAAGATCCGCACTGAGTGGTGTAGTAATCATGTTCTCGAAGTCATGTTACTAGACCATGATGAACCTAATAACTATGAGGAAGCGATGATGAGCCCAGATTCCGCTAAATGGCTCGAGGCCATAAAATCTGAGATATAATCCATGTATGAGAACAAAGTATGGACTTTGATTGACTTGCTCGATGATCGCAAGCCATGTTAAATAAATGGATCTTCAAGAGGAAGACGACACCGATAGTAGTGTTACTATCCACTAAGCTCGACTTGTTGCAAAAGGTTTTCAACAAAGTTCAAAGGTGTTGAATACGATGAGATTTTCTCACTGATCGATGCTTAAGTCCGTCTCAATCATGTTAGCATTGCCACATTTTATGAAATCTGCAAATGGATGTCAAAACTGCATTTCTTAATGGATTTATTAAAGAAGAGTTGTATATGATGCAACCAGAAGTTTTTGTCAATCATAAAGGTGCTAATAAATGCGCAAGCTCCAAATGATCCATCTATGGACTGCAAGCATCTCGAGTTGAATATACGCTTTGATAAGTTGATCAAAGCATATAGTTTTATATGGACTTACGATGAAGCCTCAGATTTACAATAAAGTGAGGGGAGCACTACAACCTTTCCGATTAGTATATGTGAGTGACATATTGTTGATCGAAATGATGTAGAATTTTTCTCGAAAGCATAAAGGAGTGTTTTAAAGGAGTTCTTTAAAAGACCTCAAGAAAAGCTACTTATATATTGAGCATCAAGATCTATTGAGATAGATCAAGACGCTTGATAAGATTTTCAATGAGTACATACTTTGGCAAGATTTTGAAATAGTTCAAAATGGAAAAGTCAAAGAAAGAGTTCTTGCTCAGACAGTAAAGGTATGAAATTGAGTAAGACTCAAACTCCCACCACAGCAGTAAAATAGAAAGAGAATGAAAGTCATTCCCTATGCCTCACCATAGGTTCTATAAAGTATGCTATGCTATGTACTGCACCTATTGTATACCTTGCTCTGAATTTGGCAAGGAGGCAATAGTGATCTAGGAGTAGATCATCGACATTGGTCAAGAATATCCTTAGTAAGGACTAAGGAGATGTTTCTATTATGGAGGTGATAAAAGAGCCCGCTGTAAAGAGTTACATCGGTGCAAGTTTTCACACCGATCCAGATGACTCAAGTCTCAACTGATACATATTGAAAGTGGGAGTAATTAGCTAGAGTAGCTCCGAGCAAGAGCATTGTGGACATAAAATATTTGTAAAATACATACGGCTCAATGTGACAGACTCCATTAACTAAGCTTCTCTCATGAGCAAAACATGATCACACCTTAGTACTCTTTTGGGTGTTAATCACATAGCAATGTGAACTAGATTATCGACTCTAGTAAACCCTTTGGTGTTGGTCACATGACGATGTGAACTATGGGTGTTAATCATATACGATATGATTATTGGTGTTAAATCACATGGCGATGTGAACTAGATTATTGACTCTAGTGCAAGTGGGAGATCAAGGAAATATGCCCTAGAGGCAATAATAAAGTTATTATTTATTTCTTATTTCATGATAAATGTTTATTATTCATGCTAGAATTGTATTAACCGGAAACATAATACATTTGTGAATACATAGACAAACATAGTGTCACTAGTATGCCTCTACTTGACTAGCCTGCTTATCGAGATGGTTATGTTTCCTAGCCATGGACAAAAGAGTTGTCATTTGATTAACGGATCACATCATTAGGAGAATGATGTGATTGACAAGACCCATTCCGTTAGCCTAGCACTTGATCGCTTAGTATGTTGCTATTGCTTTCTTCATGAATTATACATGTTCCTCGTAATTATGAGATTATGCAACTCCTGCTTATCGGAGGAACACTTTGGTACTACCAAACGTCACAACGAATCGGGTGATTATAAAGGAGTACCACAGTGTGTCTCCGAAGGTACATGTTGAGTTGGCGATTTCGAGATTAGGTTTTGTCATCCGATTGTCGGAGAGGTATCTCCGCCCTCTCGATAATGCACATCATTATAAGCCTTGCAAGCAATGTGACCAATGAGTTGGTTACGGATGATGCATTACGAATCGAGTAAAGAGACTTGCCGTAACGAGATTGAACTAGGTATTGATAGCCGACGATCAAATCTCGGCAAGTAACATACCGATGACAAAGGAACAACGATGTTGTTATGCGGTTTGACCGATAAAGATCTTCGAGAATATGTAGGAGCCAATATGGGCATCCAGTTCCCGCTATTGGTTATTGACCAAGAATAGTTCTAGGTCATGTCTACATAGTTCTCGAACTCGTAGGGTCCGCACGCTTAAGGTTTCATGACAGCTTTATTATGAGTTTATGAGTTTTGATGTACCGAAGGAGTTCGGAGTCCCGGATGAGATCGGGACATGACGAGGAGTCTCAAATGGTCGAGACGTAAAGATCGATATATTGACGACTATATTCGAGTTCGGAAAGGTTCCGAGTGATTCGGTATTTTTCGAGTACCGAGAGTTACGGGAATTCGTATTGGGCCTTACAATATACGGGAAAGGAGAAAAGGGCTATAAGGGTGGCCGCACCCTCCCCATGGACTAGTCCGAATTGACTAGGAGGGGGGCTCTTCCTTCCTTCTCCTTTTCCCTTCCTCCTCCTTCTCTCCTACTCCTACTACATGGAAGGGTTACTAGTTGATTAGGAAGGGGGAATCCTACCCCCTGAGAGTAGGACTCCCTAGGGCGCCGCCACGAGAGGCCGGCCCTCCCTCCTCCACTCCTTTATATACGGGGCAGGGGCACCCCATAGACACACAAGTTGATCTACGGATCGCTCTCAGCCGTGCGCGCCCCTTCCACCATATTCCACCTCGGTCATACCCGCTGCTTAGGCGGCCTCGCGCGGTAGAACATCAAGGTCGCCACCACGCCGTCAGGTCGACGAACTCTCCCCGACACTCGCTGGATCGGAGTTCGAGGGACGCCATCGAGCTGAATGTGTGCTGAACTCGAGGCTCCGTGACGCTCGTGCTTGATCGGTCGGATCGTGAAGACGACGCTTACATCAACCGCTACAGTTAACGCTCTGCTTACGGTCCACGAGGGTACGGACATACACTCTCCCTCTCGCTATGCCATCACCATGATCTTGCGGTGCATAGGAAATTTTGAAATTACTATGTTCCCCAACACCTTCCTCACCGCTTCCACTTCAGTGCCACTTTGTGAACTTGTCGATTGCAACGCATAAGTACTCAAAGCCCCGACAGCTTCGGGAAAGGGGCCGAGGATGTCGAGCCCCTGCACCAAAAAATGGCCAAGATAAAGGGATTGTTTGGAGAGCTTGAGCTGATTGATGTATCCGCTGAGTGGAACCGCACGCTTCACACTTGGTTACTTGTGCAACAGATCCGGAGGGCTGTCGGCCAGAAGAAACCTTGCCAAGGCTTTGCTTAGTGTGTTTTGCGCCAATGTGGTGACCACATATGCCTCCATGTATCTCCGCCAACAGCTTCCCGCCCATCTTCCCGGAAATGCACTTCAATTTCACTCGCTGAATCTTCTTCCGCATGACAAAGATGTCATCGATAAACTGGTACATACTTGATTGCCGGGCTGCTCTCTCCGCTTCTTCGTGCTCTTCGGAAGTTCTCTTGTTTGAAGGAAATGGACGATCTGTCGTGCCCCATGCCGGAGCTTGTGGCTCAATGACAAGGACTAAAGGCGCAAATGCTGCCAAGGAACATCCGCTTCTATGGCAAGAATCAGGATTCAGCCGAGCATGATGCTCCCCGCAAGCGTGTCGGGACACCACTTGTCGGGAGCGCCTCGCTTCAACGAAAACAAACCCTAAGGCTTGTCGGAGCAGACTACCTCAAGACTCGGTGTTGATCTTCGACCTTCTTGGCGGCGGCTTCGGGAGCTCTCACTGAAAGTAGTCGCCAAGAATTAACTTCCTCTTCTTGTTCTGTCCAGCTTGATGGTGTTACAGACGGTTTAGTCAGCTTGAGCACAAAAATCCCTAGTTCCATTGTGCAACTTGAGTGCGGCGATTTTGACAAAGCCATCTGCAATGTTGTTCGAGCTCTCAAAAATGTTCCATCTGCAGCGCCAAAATGTTCTTCTAGCTTCCTCACTTCATCAATGTAGGCTTCCATCAACGGGCTCTGATAATCTTTGTTTACTTGACGGACAACAAGCTGCGAGTCACCCCTGACAATAAGCTTATTGATCCCAAGGTCCGCGGGCGATCCCGAGTCCGCAAGCAAGCCTTCATATTCTGCAAGATTGTTTGTTGCTTGCTCCTTGGGAAAGTGCATCGACCACGTATTTGAGGTGCTCTCCGTGGTGCGATAAGTAGTACGCCAAGACCGCGCTTTGCAGCGTAAAAAGCACCATCAAAGTACATGATCCATTCTTTCGCTCGCCTTGACGGGATGCTCGCCTCCTGAGTTTCTTCATCGTGTTGGCGCCCATTCTGCTATGAATTCTGCCAATGCTCGGCTCGATAGTTGAGGAACTCTCAAACTTGAGGCCAAAGCTTGACAATTCCAAAGGCTCCACCGACAATCCCGCCTCGCTGCTTCCGGATTTTGCAAGATCCTCTTCAACGGATTTTGCAGTAATGGCGCAGATTCCTCGAGGCCATGAGAAGGCCGAAAAGCAACTTCCGCACTCCAGAGTACCTTGATCTAGCCCCCTGCAGGAGGGAACTGACAAAATATACTGGGCGCTGCACCATCTTCTTTTGTTTCTCTTCCTGTGGCTGCACAGGTTCATCCTTGTCGGGACCAGAGCTTGTCGGGAATCCCCATGCTTGTCGCCGACTCGCTTTGTCGTGGTTGTCGGCTCATCATCCGCCTTCCTCCGCTATTAACGCAGCACTAACCACTTGATTGGTTGCCGCTTAGATATAGCAAGAACTTCTCTTGTGGCTTAGGTGCGATAAGTATTGGAGTGAAGGACAAATATCTCTTCAAGTCTTGCAGCGCAGCCTCCGCTTCCGAGTCCATTTCATTGACCTAAGGGCGTGTTCAGCAGACTTGAAATGAACCTATTGAGAGCAGCAATGCAGCAAGCCTTCACACATCCTTGACGCGCTTCGGTGCTTTGATCTCGCTCAATGGCCTTGATCTTGTCTGGATTGGCTTCAACTCTCCGACATAAAGAACCCGAGAAGCTTGCCTAAGGAACTCCAAACACACACTTCGGGTTCAACTTGAGATTGATCTTGCGCAGATTTGCAAAAGTCTCGCCCAAATCTTGATCAAAGTTTCTCTCGTTCTTGCTTCACCACTATGTCATCCATGTAAGCTTCTACATTTCGCAAGCTGTGGCTCAAAAGCATGACCGACTACTTTGCAAATGTTGAACCATCATTCTTAGTCCGAAAGGCATCCGCATAAAGCAAAGACGTGCTACATGGAGTAATGAATGCGTTTTCTTCATCCTCTTCTCGCCATGAAGATCCGATGATATCCTCGAATATGCATCAAGGAATGAAAGCAGATCACATCCCGCCGTGGAGTCGGCTAACTGGTCAATGCGCCGCAAGGAAATGGATCCTGGGACAAGCTTTATTAACATCGCTGAAGTCAATAGAAAGCCTCCACTTCCCGCTCGCTTTGCGCATGACTACCGGATTGGCTAACCACGCTGGATGGAGTACTCCTCGACAAGGCCCGCCGCTTCCAACTTTGATCTCTTCGCAATGAACTCTTGGTGTTCCACGGCTTGCTTCCCGACTTCGCTGACGGGTCGCGGGTGAGGGCGCACGGCAAGGTGGTGCTCAATTACTTTCCGGGAACACCGGGATGTCGATGTTGCCATGCAAACACATCGACATTCACCAGAGGAAAGCAACGAGCCGCTTCCTATTTAGGGTCAAGCATGGCAATCGATGGTGAAGGTACCACCAGCGCCGCCTCCTTGGCGCCACTTTCTTAGTCTCAGTGACGCTGTCTTTGCCTTCTTGCACTTGCCGGTGGAGCTCGGATGAAAGGCCCTCGACGGAAGCGCAGCACCAAGAGGTGCGCTTGCCGGAGTGGGCATCAGAGCTACTCTTGCTGGACTTGGTCTTCTTTCTTTCCCGGAGCTTCAGCGGTAAGTGGTTTGCGCTCGCTACTACCGCTGCTCCTCGGTAGATCTTGTCGGCACAGATAAGTGCATCTTTCTTGTCACCTTGGAAAGAGATGACACTTATCGACCGGCATCTTGAGCACATTGTAGGCGAGTGAGAGGCTGCCATGAACTTGGCAAGCGCCGGACGGCCGAGTATCCCATTGTAGGGCAATGGGAAATCAGCAACGCCAAACGTGACTCTCCGGCCCGGTTCAGCTCGCTGCCGACGCATCGGGTAATGTGATCTTCCCTTCGGCTTGCTCCTTCCCGGTTGATTCCTTGAAAGGTTCCAGCCTCTTCGAGCTCATTGCCGGGATCCGAGCTTGAGCACCACCGAGGAGATCAGATTCAGCCGCCCCGCCACAACCAGATCTTCGTGACCTTGAGGTTGTGGATTGTTGGCGTAAACCAACATCGGTAGCACCCGATCGCAGTTATGCGATCGTGGTGATCCTCAACATCAAAGATGATGGGTGTGCTATACCACTTCAGGGGCTTGCGCGACTCAACGGACGGTTCGCTAGGCTCACTTCCTCGCACTCCATCGCTTGAGTTGGCGGCGAGGTGTGCGAGAAGCACCGCCGCCAATGCACAAACCTCCGCCGCTTCGAACTCCTGCTCATCGGTCTCATCCTCATCCATCTCATCGCCATCGCCTTCGCTTCGCCTCTTGTCGCGCCGCTGGGAGGCCTATCTCCTTGCCGCTGCTTGGCCTTGCCATGCGCCCCCCCGGGACGCTTGCCGGATCCTCCGCCACCTTCCCTGGCCTTTCTCTTGTCGCGCACTCAGATTTAGCTTTCAGTAGCTCAACGAGCTGCTCAACCTTCTTGCAGGCCCGGAGATCATGGCCCTTGGTGCGTGGATCTTAAAGATTGCTTTGCCGGAGCTGCCCCGCTTGTCGGAGGCCACCACAGCCTCGCCGAGTCACCACTTTTGGCCTTCTTTGGCACGGGCTCACGGTCCGGACTGCTCGACAACCAGCACATCCTTAGCTTTTCTTTTTCGTTATTCCGCCCGTTCTTTTTGCCGGAGGTGCGCCCTCACCGCCGATCCTTCGCTCCTCGTTTTCTCCGGGAGTTTCTCCTCTTCAAATTTCCGGCACACTTCTCGCCAGAGCATATAGCTCACGACATCTCTGATTTTGCACATTGCCATCTCTCCTCATCCGCGCGTTACGACGTTTCGATGGAACGCGCCGATAACCGCGCAGGGTGGACGCTGGGATGTTGCGCTGCACTTGGCTGAATTCTATATGTACTTGCAGTGGGTTCCCTCCTTCCGGGCGAAGCAGATGAAGATCGCTTCTCGCCATGGGGTTTGTGGCCGCCAGAAGGCGCCGACAAACCGATGGCACAGGTCCGCCCACTAAGAGATGGAGTTGTCCGCAAGTGCATGAGCCAATATCCGACGCTGGGCTTGAGCACCGCCGAAGTAGTTGGCGAGGATCTTCTCCGCGCTTCGCAGCTCGCACCGCGATGGTGTAGATGCCGAGGAACTCCGACGGATCTATCCTCGCCATCGCATTTCTGCACGCCTGGTTTGAAGTTCTTGCATCACATCGACCTGCCGATCTCACGAGTGAACGCAGGCAACCTACCACGACGCACGCCGCCTCGTTCCCCGGCACATGCATATCGACAAGGGTCCAGCCGCTGGTCCGACCGACGCCGCTTTCTTCGGGCGCCGATACGGTACGAAGCCGCCTTCTTGTCGCCGTTTGGAGAACTTGGCGCTGATCGCGACGAACTCGCTGGGTCCGGACGATGCGGTTGAGTCGGTGTCGAGGTTGGCCCAGCGAGTTGGCGATCCCGCCTTCGTGGTGGGAGTGCACGGTGGTGGCACCCCCACCAGCCTTGTCGCCACCGCTTCACCGGGCGCCTTGCCGCGCTTCGACGTGCTTGGTTGCCGGGCTTGTCGGCGCTGGCGGCCAATGAGGCTCGATGGTGATCCTCCGCCGCCGATCTTGTCCGCGCCGAGGGTAGTCTAGTAGCAGCTTGGGCTCGAGCCAACGCTTTCTTCGGGGTTCGGCGGCGCGGCGGCGAGTGGCGCGAGGAGCGGATATGCTCGACTTCCAACCGGGTTGAAGGAGCAGACCGCCCAGCGACCGCATTCACTCGTACAAGATGTCGGGCGTATGCTGGTCTTGAACGCCCGAGATCCACCAGCTTGGCCTTGTTCCAACACGAGCACGGTGCTAGGAGCACCATGGCGTTGTCGACCCTGCACCTCCCGAAGGGTGCGGTATGTACGGACGCCAAGCTTGCGGGCCTTGTCTTTGGATCTAGTGACAATGTGAATCCCCATTGGCGCCTCGCCTCCGCTGGCCTTCCCCCGCCGCCCGCTTGCTCCGGGCGCGGGATCGATGTGGACGAGCGGCCACCAAGTCTTCTTCTTCGTGGCATGTCGATGAAGATGTTGATGTAGCGCCAAGACCGGATCAGGTTCGCGACAACCTCGACGCCCTCCTCGGGCGCGCCAAAGATGTCGGGAAACGAACACCTATGGGGCAGGCCCCTTCGTCCGGGCAAGGGAGCGGAGAGCGCACGAAGAGCAGATCGAGGCGGCACGCGAGGATTTTACCCAGCTTCGAGCTCTCCGAGAGATAAAACTCCCACCGGTGCTTTGTGTTTCTATTCTATTCTTGCTCGAGAGCGTGTGTTGTAGTTTCGATGAGTCGAACCCTTCTACGCGCGCATGGGCCTCCTTTTATAGTCTAAAGGGTCACCGATAGGTGGAAACACGAGAGGGGTAAAAGTAAAAACAGGGTTGGTACAACCGCTATCAACAGTGCCCCTACCTAACTCGACGGCAGGGACAAGGGCATTTAATGCCCGCCCGTCGCCCAAACAGGCAGAAGCGATCGTTAGGGCGCCACCGACGCCACGATGGCCTCCTAGTCATCTCCACTTGACACCTCGCCCGCTTATCGCACAAATACTACCGCCACGCACCAGAACGATCCCGTGGCGACACGCCGCCGGACACGCCGGAGCATGGGCGAGATTGGTTTCGCTTCGCGGCAAGCGCTTTGCCGTGGTCGCTGTTTTGTCGCACCCGCAAGCTTGCCGCCGGGTCTTTGCCGGACGCGCTGGCGCGCCGCGCAAGTTTCTTGGAATGTCTTGTTATTCCTTCCGGCAAGCTCTCTTGCCGGGTCTTCTTTCCCGGCAAGCCTCTTGCCGGCTCGCCTTTCAGCCTAAACACTTCGCTCTTGAATGGCAGTAATAGGAATAGCGAGGATCATGGCGACGCCCGCAAGCCTTGCCGCTGGGCGCTGCGAATCGTCAGGTACAAGTTCGGGATACTAAGGTACCCCTACTTTAGTACACCGACATACACGACTTACACGGAGCCGCGGAACGGGCTGTACGTGGACACGACATCACTAGAAAACCCCTACTAATGGCGCATTTAAATGGCTATTAATGGCGATCTGCAGCGCCATTAATAGCACGCCATTAGTATTTTTATTAATGGCGCACCACCCGTGCGCCATTAGTATTCAGAGATAATGGCGACCGCTGGTGCGCCATTAGTGTAGGCCAGGGTGCGCCATCAAGATGCCTCCCAGGCCATGTATACCAGGTGCGAGATACTAATGGCGCACCACCACCGGATGCGCTTATTAGTATCATGGATACTAATGGCGCATCGCCCAGTGATGCGCCATTAGTATAGATCGTTATACTAATGGCGACCGTCATGTGATGCGCCATTAGTATGAATATTAGGTTTTTTATTTTTATTTTCTGTTTTTTGCACAGGTTACAAATGTATAATTTGACAAAATATAGATAGCACACATCAACAACAGATTCATCGAATACAATAGAAGATTAGTCTTTGAATACAATTCATCATATTAGTCTCCTAATACAATTCATCATATTAGTCACCAAATTGAAAAGACCGAACAAAGATAGAACATTATATTACAAGTCTCGAGACCGCGAGTAGCGTAGTTTGTCTTCACATTACAAGTCGATATCGATCATCTAAACTACCATCACATAGAAGAGAGTTATGATCGTCACGATGAGCATCATCACGATGAAACTCATCTTCATCCGTTCCTCCAACGCCCTCCTCTCCTCTAGATAGCGGGCGATCTAGATTCGCCTCGCCCTAGTGGTGTACCTTTGTAATCTGTATCATGAATCGGTGAACCTGTCTCCGACACTCCTCCCACCATCGAGACTCCGAACCTTACCTTGTACACTACATACGCCGGCATCGCTATGCACTAGCCAAACAAAACGTTAGTACCAATTCACGCATAATACATAAGCAATATATAAGTATGCAATGTAACGATCGTAAGAGAAAAGCAAGACATTAATAGCATCGATTACATCTAAGTTGAACGACTCTCAAACCAAAGAGACATACTACAAGTTCATTAAAGTTTAATTACAACATGAGCCAATCGATGTTTCAGAACCAGACACAAAGATCACCGCTTTCGACTCACTCAAGGGACCGGAGCGTGATGAAGCTACCGCTCATCGTGGGAGTGATGAAATAACGGTCGCTGTCGTCACCGCATTTGTAGCATTGTGTCGGCGTCGTTGGACGGTTGATTGTTGAGGTAGAACTGCCCCGAGGTAATGGCGACATCTTGATGGATGATTTCCGCAAACTCCGATCGGATGCGAAGAATTTTGTCTGAGGTCCGCGCCCGGATTGCCGGCACGCTTTTGCCCAATCTTTCGCTTTACTCGCAGCGAAGTTGATGATGGTCCCGCACGATCGCCTGCATGTGCCGGATGGCATAGTAGGCACCTTCCGATCGCCAGCGGTTGCTTGACGCAGCAGTAACATCGACAGGGAGAACACATGCTTGCCGCATTTCTACGATTAGGGCCTGGTGAAGGTGCTTCCAGATTTGGCGAGCTGGGAGAACATCATCAAGAACCTTCTTGACATTTGTGTAGTCTACGCTCGATCGACGGTCCGGTCGAAATACGGGCCATGGAATATTTGGGGCTTAGGAGGATGAGCGCAACGTGTGTCACCGCAGAAAACACGGAATGTTGAAAGAA
The DNA here is from genome assembly GCA_021437245.1 of Aegilops speltoides. NCBI lineage: Eukaryota > Viridiplantae > Streptophyta > Magnoliopsida > Poales > Poaceae > Aegilops > Aegilops speltoides. Next base: position 19,803 of record JAHHZJ010007488.1, on the reverse strand, counting down.
AACGATCGAAATGTGAGAATTCATATGTTACGGGTCGGTTGAGGGGAGGACTTACTCGGAAAGTAAGGCACGAGGAAGTTATCCTTATCTTGGTTTGCCGTAATGACGCCGAGGTAAGAACTCGCGACTTGCCGTGTCCCCCGGAAGGCTGCCCAAGATCTTGGCACGCATGTTGAAGGGGTCGACTATCACGATGTCCGGGTCTTGTCGCTAATGATCCGCATTCCATACTCAGCTTAAAATAGCCGAACGAAGGTGTAGTGCAGCGGATGAAGGTTCAACATAGCATGGATGTCATCAAAACGCAGGACGATTGTACGCTCGATGGAGTTATCCACAAAGCCCTTGCCCTCCGCACCTTGGCCGCAAAATCGGGTATGCCACATCCTTCTCTCGAGACGCCACTTCTCCAAAGCAAGGACACCGTCATGCAGACCGATAGCACCGGGCTTGCAGCATTGAGCATATTTGTTTGTAGCATCGCCTACCCGCCACATGCACCCTCCTCGAGATATCCTCGCGTGAAGGTGGCCCGCCCCGAGCACGGATCGCATCGGTGCCGGGCTGGCTCGCACCCTTCTTAGTCTTTCTTTGCATGCCTTCTTCTTCTCCCGTAATGGGACCGAGTTCTCGCCACTGCATCACTTTCTTGAGTGTGTTGGGGCTGATATTATTCGCGACCTCGCCTATCTCGAGGCTCGTGAAGTCGGCACCGGAGGCGCTTCTCGAGAGCTGAACGCCGATGGCGCTGTAACTTGGCTTCTCCGCTGTACCAGCCAGATCGCACACGCCTTTTGTTGGGTTTGGTTCTTGAGAAGGAAGCCCCATGAAGTCGCCATCGCACTCCATGATCGGCAAAGTACTAATCGACGCTACTAAATGTATCATCGCTGCTGCCGCCGTTTCCGATCCTGCGCCATATGCATGTTTGGATCCAGCGGCATAGGGATGTCCGCACCGCTACGGGCGGTTCTTGCCATGGGGTCGACTTACGCCGCACGACCGGGCGGTGTTGTCTTTGGGGTGGTGTCTCCCGCCTCAAACGAATCCGCTCTTCGCCCAAACCAGGGGCCAGCTCAGCAAGGCGCCGAGGGTCATCACGCCTTCATCGCCGGTCCCGACGGGTCGAATCGAGGTAACAAGTCGTCAGCAGTTCGGCAAAGACCAACCAGCTTGAACCCTAAACAAGTTGGGTGGCATCCGTTACCGTGAACAAGTGGTCGCCCGTTGAACGATTTTGCCTTTGCGACATCGACCAACTCGTTGTTCACGGCGGAGGAGAGTGCACGGAACGCCGGGCGCGCCTCCGCGAAACATGTAGGGCGCCGGGGATGCCCAACAAAGGCAAGGAGATGAAGTCTCGCCTGAGAGAGGCTTAATTAGTTACCGTGATGATGGCGCCGAGCTCGGCTATCGTCGTCGGCGTACCGCCAACGGCGGGCGGCAGCTGACGGAGGGGCCGCTTGTCGCAGAGGTGCCGCCGGCGACACCCGGTGCATTAAGCTCCGCGTCAAGGCCGGAGACACTAATGCCGCCCGCCGAGGCACCAATGGCCCCGCCATCGCATTATGCGAAGTTGCTGGCCGTGAAGCTAGAATCGGGCGCCTCGTTGGCCGCCCGCAATCCACGACTCAACCCCGAGATCAAGGTAGGCACAATGGCGGTGATCGCCGCCCGAGTCGTTGTTCCACTTGCTCTTGACAATCTCCGAATCCGCCCACCGCTCCTTGAGTTCTTGAACCTCTCGCTACCGCTTTCCGAGCTGGTCTTTTTCTCCTTCCGCACACCAGCGTATAGTATGACCGTATTTTGTCGACAAGCCTTTTGCCGCCACACGACCACCGACGCCGGCCATCGAGCTTATCCTTCTTCTTCATTACATTCAACGCCTCTATTTAGAGTGGTGTCCCAAGGGTAGTTTTAGTCGAATTTCGCTATCTGCTTTCAATATCAAGGGAAGGAATGTGAACCATTTAGAAATTTGGCTTCATTAATTAGAATGCAACCATATGGAGCTAATTACACGGGTGTATTCCTTACCGTAACAAGCCTGCTGCCCGGTCTTCGGATCCGTGGAAAGCTCCTTTTGTTTTCGGTCCTTCTTGTACCGGCCCCGATAAAGTTCCCGGTCTGCTTGTTATCGCAGATTTCTTAAAGAGGGGCGGTAGGCCTTGCTCGCACGGTCCGCCTCCTCCTTGTCCCATATAGGCTCCACCACTCAGAATCCGCCGGATCGAGTGTGTGTTCCCCATGTTCAGCTCCCGTGATTTGTTTCCTACACTCAATTGATTGGCAGCTTATGTGCTCGAGCAATTGATCTTGAAGTCGCTAGAAGTCATCTTTGGTGATCAAGGATTTTTCTCTTGATCTTCTCGATAACTCTCACCTTTAGCGATCATTTTCTTCACATTGCTTTTCCAAGTAGACAGGCCTTGCTCATCTTCGTGAGGGCAGCATTGTTCACTTTATTCCCTTTGAGGCTTGTGTTTGCAAATTCAGCGGGAACTTGTATCGCTCGGCAGCTTCGTGAAGAGGAGGTGGCGCAAATTCCTCGGTCAGATGCCTCGTGTTCTCGTGTTGATCGAGACGGTGTTCGGACAATGCACTCGAGCTGAAGCGAAAATTCTTGACTATTTGTTCGGCGCCGCTGGATACCCGCTGGAGTCCACTTCAAGAATTTCCTCCTTGAGGGTGAGGAGCACGATCGGCATCGGTCCTTCCGCTGCCTCTTCCGCTGCTCTCGGTTGGCCGCCATCATCGCGGTGGCATCTCGGCGGCACCATCGGTGGTGGCATCAGCAGGGTCATCCTCGGCGGCACCATCGCTGGTCTCAGATCGGGGAAGGCGGCGGCCTCATACAAGTGAGGTTGTTCTCCATCTCCGACAGCTCCTGAATGCCTTGTCACCCAACCCCGGCCTCATCATTGTGGGCCATGTTTCTCTAAATAGAAACAAAGTTTGGTCAAAAGTTGGTTATTGTCAAGGAACAAGATCATGGTCTCATCATTTAGGGTTTGTCCACACGAGGCATCCTAAAATCTAAGCTTTTATCATTGAGGGTTTTTCGACGCCGAGGCACCCTAAAAGCCTAAGCTTTCATCATTTCGGTTTTTATCGACACCGAGGCACCCTAAAAGCCATGCATTAGTCACAAGTACGCCGGGCACTTGATCCTACTTAATTAACTACTACGATACTCGCCCATGCATTAGTCACAGTACCTATATGTCCTATTTTTAGCAAAGTCATGCTAAAATTACGGAAAATTTCAGCATGACCTTTGCTGAAAATAGGACATATGGAGTACCCAAATTTGTCGAATGGTTAATCGACATTCCGCAAACTCAAGGGCCTCTCGTGGTACCTCGCAAAATCATTATCCTAGGTGGACATGGATGCAATGTCACATGTCACATGGATCCCACACCCACGTGGAGCTGGTGAAGCTTCATGTGTATTTCACTTAAAACCAGCCCGACTAAAGAGCTTTATGTAGAAAAACAAATCACTCCACCAGCTCACACAGATCATCCTCTAAGCAATTACTCAAATGGGCACTAGCAAAGAAAATGAACATTTTACAATCTGAACTTTTTTTTGTCATCTATAAGTGCTCATTTAACTTTGATCCAAATAGTATCAAAGTTCTTAGAAACAAGCAGCCTCGCTAACAAAGAACAAGAAAATGGGGCTTGCCTTTAAGATGGGAAGTAAAGTTGCAAAAACTATCACAAAGAACAAAGAAAATGGAACATAGCTCAGCATTTGTATTGATAGGAACAAACATAAAATCAAACCATGGGCATCTACTAGGTAGACCAACATAAAATTTTGACTGGATTTACATAAGGGGAAATTGATGATGAATGGCAGTTTGGGAGCTGAGCTGATCATGTCCATGTATTCTAATTCTACAGTAAGATGGCATTGCTATTGGTACCAATTTCTTTGCTCACAAAGATACATTTTTGGTAATGCATAGACAACATCACCTTTTATTTATCATGGTTGGTTCTGCTCCATAATTATATCAGCCCAGTAGTGTCTTATTAGATATCGATCAATTGTAATGCACCCATTCTAAAACTTTAACCGAAAAATAACCCTTGGTGTTTGATATGCATAACAATGAAAGGTGTTGGTTCACATCTTTACCGATAGTTTGGTGGTTTTATTTTTCTAGCCCACCGTCAATCACTTGGTAGCCATGACAGAGAAACCAAGGCAAATAGTGTGAGTAGTTAATAAGGGCTCAAAAAAGACTTTAATATGTATGATGATCCAATGGATTGGTATCTATCATCTCGCTACCAACATGTATTTTTTTGAGAGAGATGGACTACCAACGTATTATGCTATTTTATTAAAGCTCATGCCATGCTTATCTTACATCAGATTTATTTATTCTAAGCTATAATTATTTGCCGCCTGTTTGGCAAGACGTGACTAGACATTGTGGCATCATGCATGCCAAGTGGAGGTGAGGTGAGAGCTCAACTACCATGGGCATCAAACATAAAATTTTGACTGGAGTAACAGAGGCATAAAAGTAGAAATTACAGTTTTCAATCTGAACTTTTTAGTTAATGTAACCTGAACTTTTTAGTTAATGTAACCTGAACCTAAACATGCTCCTAGTAGTCCAACTTCCTAGTAGTCCAACAATGTTTCTCAATCTAAACCTTTAGTTAATGTAACCTCGAACCTAAACATGGTTAGTTAATGTAACTGCACTACTCAAGGTATGGAATACAACTCCAAATCGAGGCCTTGTTTACGAAAATGCAAGTGAACTGCAACCGC
>JAHHZJ010007488.1:2500-7500 GCA_021437245.1 Aegilops speltoides | reverse complement strand
TTTTGATCCTTCGATGTCGGCTCTTCCTATCATTGTGAAGCAGAATTCACCAAGTGTTGGATTGTTCACCCACCAATAGGGAACGTGAGCTGGGTTTAGACCGTCGTGAGACAAAGTTAGTTTTACCCTCACCGATGACAAAGGTCGCGATAGTAATTCAACCTAGTACGAGAGGAACCGTTGATTCACACAATTGGTCATCGCGCTTGGTTGAAAAGCCAGTGGCGCGAAGCTACCGTGTGCCGGATTATGACTGAACGCCTCTAAGTCAGAATCCAAGCTAGCATGCGACGCCTGCGCCCGCCGCCCGCCCCGACCCACGTTAGGGGCGCTATGCCTCAAGGGCCCGCGTTATTGGTTAAGCCGGTCCGCCGACGTGCCGCTGCCGCCGCCAAGCTCCTTCCCAACGGGCGGTGGGCTGAATCCTTTGCAGACGACTTAAATACGCGACGGGGCATTGTAAGTGGCAGAGTGGCCTTGCTGCCACGATCCACTGAGATCCAGCCCCATGTCGCACGGATTCGTCCCTCCCCCACAACTTTCCTTCACCAAGTAAGGTTCCAAGATTCCACGAAAAATCTGCACCGCTAAGTCATGAGGACTAGAAATGGCTAAGTCCCTTGTAAGACATACCCTAGGACCCAATAAGGCCAGTGGAAACAACACTCGAAGCTATATGTGCCAAATGCAAAAGATACTTGGCCGATTCATGCGGGTGCCGCCACACAGCCTACTCGCTAAGTCATGCTCAAGGCAAATGGTATTGTCCCTTATATGACATATACAATCACTCAATAAGGCCAAAGTATGCAGCACACTCAAAACTATATGTGCCAAGTGAACAACATACTTGACCGATTCATTCGGATGCCTTCGCTATGTCATGGACAAGACAAAATGGTAAAGTCCCTTGAATGAAATACGGAATCACTCGATAAGGCCAACCATGAGCACACTCAAAACTATTTGAGGCAAGTGACCAAGATACTTCAGCGATTCATGCGTAAACTCATCACAAAGACCTTACACGGGACCCATGAACGGGCTGTACAGGGACACGGGAAAAAAGTGCCTGACATAATTCGTGGACGGATGTGGACGCCCCCATGGATCACCAGGCAAAACCACTTAAAGGGAGCCGTGAACGGGCTGTACGTGGACACGGGAAAAATGTGGCCGACGTCCGTCCTGGACGCGCGCCTTGGAAAAGTGGGCAAAAGCACGTACGTGGCACACGCCACGTACAAGGACCCTTACACGGACCCGTGAAGGGGCTGTACGTGGACACGGGAAAATAGTGGCCGACGGCCGTCGTGGACGGAAGTGGACGCGTGCCATGGAAAAGTGGGCAAAACCACGTACGTGGAACACGCCACGTACACGGACCCTTACACGGACCCGTGAACGGGCTGTACGTGGACACGGGAAAAAACTGGCCGACGGCCGTCGTGAACGGAAGTTGACGCGCGGCATGGAAAACTGGGCAAAACCATGTACGTGGCACACGCCGCGTACACGGACCCTTACACGGACCCGTGAACGGGGTGTACGTGGACACGGGAAAAAAGTGGCCGACGGCCGCCGGGACGGAAGTGGACGCGCCATGGAAAAGTGGGCAAAACCACGTACGTGGCACACGCCACGTACACGGACCCTTACACGGACCCGTGAAGGGGCTGTACGTGGACACGGGAAAAAGTGGCCGACGGCCGTCGGACGGAAGTGGACGCGCGCATGGAAAAACGGGGCAAACCACGACGCGGCACACACCACGTACACGGACCCTTACACGGACCCGTGAACGGGCTGTACGTGGACACGGGAAAAAACTGGCCGACGGCCGTCGTGAACGGAAGTTGACGCGCGGCATGGAAAACTGGGCAAAACCACGTACGTGGCACACGCCACGTACACGGACCCTTACACGGACCCGTGAACGGGCTGTACGTGGACACGAGTGGCCGACGGCCGTCGTGGACGGAAGTGGACGCGCGCCATGGAAAACTGGGCAAAACCACGTACGTGGCACACGCCACGTACACGGACCCTTACACGGACCCGTGAAGGGGCTGTACGTGGACACGGGAAAAAAAGTGGCCGACGGCCGTCGTGTACGGAAGTGGGCGCGCGCCATGGAAAACTGGGCAAAACCACGTACGTGGCACACGCCACGTACACGGAGCCGTGAACGACCCGTGAACGGGCCGTACGTGGACACGGAAAATGGTGGCCGACGCCCGCCGTGAACGGAAGTGGACGCGCCATGGAAAATGGGCAAACCACGACGCGGGCACACGCCACGTACACGGACCCTTACACGGACCCGTGAACGGGCTGTACGTGGACACGGAAAAATCTGGCCGACGGCCGTCGTGAACGGAAGTTGACGCGCGCCATGGAAAACTGGGCAAAACCACGTACGTGGCACACGCCGCGTACACGGACCCTTACACGGACCCGTGAACGGGCTGTACGTGGACACGGGAAAAAAGTGGCCGACGGCCGTCGTGAACGGAAGTGGACGCGCGCCATGGAAAACTGGGCAAAACCACGTACGTGGCACACGCCACGTACACGGACCCTTACACGGACCCGTGAACGGGCTGTACGGGACACGGAAAAAGTGGCCGACGGCCGTCGTGGACGGAAGTGGACGCGCGCCATGGAAAACTGGGCAAAACCACGTACGTGGCACACGCCACGTACACGGACCCTTACACGGACCCGTGAACGGGCTGTACGTGGACACGGGAAAAATGGCCGACGGCCGTCGTGAACGGAAGTTGACGCGCGCCATGGAAAACTGGGCAAAACCACGTACGTGGCACACGCCACGTACACGGACCCTTACACGGACCCGTGAACGGGCTGTACGTGGACACGGGAAAAAACTGGCCGACGGCCGTCGTGACGGAAGTGGACGCGCGCCATGGAAAATCTGGGCAAAACCACGACGCGGCACACGCCACGCACACGACCTTACACGGACCCGTGAACGGGCTGTACGCGGACACGGGAAAATCTGGCCGACGGCCGCCGGAACGGAAGTGGACGCGCGCCATGGAAAATGGGGCAAAACCACGCACGGGCACACGCCACAGACACGACTGTTACACGGACCCGAACGGGCTGTACGTGGACACGGGAAAAACTGGCCGACGCCGCCGGAACGGAAGTGGACGCGCGCATGGAAAATTGGGCAAAACCACGTACGTGGCACACGCCACGTACACGGACCCTTACACGGACCCGTGAACGGGCTGTACGTGGACACGGGAAAAAACTGGCCGACGCCCGTCGTGAACGGAAGTGGACGCGCGCCATGGAAAACTGGGCAAAACCACGTACGTGGCACACGCCACGTACACGGACCCTTACACGGACCCGTGAACGGGCTGTACGTGGACACGGGAAAAACTGGCCGACGCCCGTCGTGAACGGAAGTGGACGCGCGCCATGGAAAATCGGGCAAAACCACGTACGTGGCACACGCCACGTACACGATCCCTTACACGGACCCGTGAACGGGCTGTACGTGACACGGGAAAAACTGGCCGACGGCCGTCGTGAACGGAAGTTGACGCGCGCCATGGAAAACGGGCAAAACCACGAACGCACACACGCCACACACGACTGCTACACGACCCGTGAACGGGTGTACGGGACACGGAAAAACTGGCCGACGCCGCCGTGACGGAAGTGGACGCGCGCCATGGAAAAGTGGGCAAACCACGACGACGCACACGCCACGACACGACCTTACACGGACCCGTGAAGGGGCTGTACGGGACACGGAAAAAACTGCCGACGCCGCCGTGAACGGAAGTGACGCGCCATGGAAAATCGGGCAAAACCACGACGCGGGCACACGCCACGCACACGACCTTACACGGACCCGTGAACGGGCTGTACGGGACACGGAAAAACTGGCCGACACCCGCCGTGAACGGAAGTGGACGCGCGCCATGGAAAATCGGCAAAACCATGTACGCGGCACAGGTCACAGACACGGACCCGTGAACGGGTACGAGAGGTCCGGGAAAAAAATGACCCATACGCCATGCGAACCGGCTCAAAACTAGCTAATGATGGTCAAGAAACGGTGCCATGGCAGCGAAAACATGTGTCATGAGAAAAACGCTGCCACGGCAGCGCTTCAAAACAGGTACCCTCCTTCACAAACTAAGGGCAGGGGTCCCAATGGGGCTAAAACCCGGCATAGTAGGGAGGAGGGTTCTTCGGTGGGCGATGGAACACGGGTGGTTTTTCTTAGAAAACCACCCGTTTCACGACGCCCATCCTTTCCCAACGCTGCCTCGATGTCCTGGCCGCTATGCCAACACGGCAAGGCCCGGTCCCGTACGCCTCGTGAGAAATTTCACCCAACAGCCGAACGTGGCTCGGGAAACAGAAAGTACCCCGCTATGTACACGATCCGACCGACGGTAAACAGTCGCAACGGTGTCCTCGAATGTCGCCAAATCTGGAAAACTGTTGCCCCTCAATGTCGCCTCGAAAACCGCTGCCCTCGGTGGCAACGCTATCGCTGTCCCGTCCCTCGTGACGCCCTGTGAAATTTGACCCAACAGCCAATGCGGCTCGGGAAACAGAAAGTAGCCCGCTTGCGTAACGATAAGATCGTTCGACAACGCTGCACCGACGCCCCGATAGAGTTGCTTCGAAAATCGCTGCATCCGTAGCTTTATTGCTGCCGGTGTGACACGCGGATTTGGCCTTGCAGACGCCGTAGTGATCCTCTGCTCGCACGGGCGAGGCTTGGTTGGTTTGACCGCTTGTTGGCTACTAAGCGCATGAGTAGCTTTGGACCCGGTTCGCCGGTAGATCCCTGCTGTACCGCGCCGATCACCGCGCCGTGTCCCGTCTGGCCGTGGTGGCTTCAATCGCTGGATTAAGAGTGCTTGCGTTAGTACCACCCACGGAAGTGGTGCCGGATAATTGTTGCTCGCGGGCGGACGCCTTTGGTGTGCCGCTGCGCCAAA
>JAHHZJ010007484.1:0-10739 GCA_021437245.1 Aegilops speltoides | reverse complement strand
CTTTTTTCCCCCACAATGAAGAGGGGTGGAGGGTATTTATACCCCAACAAAATCCAACCGCACAAATTTGAGCAATCTCGATGGGACCGGTGGACAACCGGAGACCGATAGTTCAAATAATGTGAAGGGATTTTCGTGGGACCAAAATACAATCTTGGTTAGTCCGATTCGCAATGACAAGAGCAAGCCAGTTTTGGTGAGACCGACTTCATCATCTCGGTGACACCGATTTGATGATGTATACGGTGCATAACTCATGTTTCGTGAGACCGAGTTCTAATCGGAAAATCCGAAGTTTTCTAGGGTTTGGCTTATGGCTGAGGTGGTTCATCTCGTGTGACTGAAGTTTGGAATATCGGTGGGACCGAGACTCTTATGAGTGTATATGGCAGTGAAAGTTGCCGATAGTTTAGGAGATGTATCACTAAGCACTTGAGCAAACCAGATCATCATCATAACCTCATCCCTTTAATAGTATTGGCTTTTCCTATGGACTCAATGTGATATTGGATCACTAAACCAAAAATGGAGTCTTGAGCTTTTGCCAATGCTTGCCTTAGCATTTTGAGGGGTCCACTTCTTCGCCCTGCCATACCCATATCAATAACTTTCTAAATGATTCTCAAGTAACTATTAGTTCAATGATATATATTGTTATTAATTACCAAACCACCCGGGATTAGTTGTATTTCACCCCTCCACCATATTCCACCTCGGTCATATTGTATGTGGTTAAGGCGCCCCGCAAGAGAACATCATCATCGTTACCACCGCCGTGTCGATTTAACTCATCCCCACACCCTACGGATCGGAGTCCGGGATGTAGGATCGAAGTATGTCTAGAGGGGGGTGATTAGACTACTTGACAATATAAAAATTATGCCTTTTGACAAAGACAAGTTTTTGGCGATTCACAATGATGATCAAGTCAAGTATCACCCTACACATGCAATTCTAGATTATAGGCAGGAAAGTAAATTGCACATGTAGTAAAGAGAAGTGGAGAAGATCAAACGCAATTTGGAGACACGGAGATTTTTCTCGTGGTTCCGATAGGTGGTGCTATCGCATTCCATGTTGATGGAGACTTCAACCCACCTGAGGGTAACGGCCAAGAGTCCACGGAGGGCTCCACCCACGAAGGGTCCACGGAAGCAACCTTGTCTATGCCATCATGGCAACGCCCACGGAGGGCTAGCCTTACTGGGTAGATCTTCACAAGAGGCGATCTCCTTGCCTTACAAACTTCTTGGTTCAACTCCACATCTCGACCGGAGGCCCCGCGACACCTAACCAATCTAGGAGGCACCACCTCCAAAAGGTAATAGATGGTGTTGATGATGATGAACCCTGCTCTTGTGCTTCAAATGATAATCTCCCAACACTCAACTCTCCTCACCGATTTGGCTGTGGTGGAAGAAAGGATTGAGTGGAAAGCAACTTGGAAGGCTAGAGATCAAGCTTCATATGGTGGGAGGGAGCAACTTGATCTCAACACAAGGGTAGGTAGTTCTCTTCTCTAAATGTAAGGTAGGAGTGGTAGTTTTATGATGGCCTTCCACAATGAAGAGGGGTGGAGGGGTATTTATAGCCTCCACAAAAATCCAACTCTAACACATTTGACCAATCTCTCGGAATGGTTGACAACCTCGGAGACCAAGTTCAAATCATGTGAACGTTGGGATTTTCTTGGGACCGAAAATACAAACTCGGTGAGTCCGATTGTAAAGACAAGAGCTTGCCAATCTCGGTGGGACCGATTTTATCATCTCGGTGACACCGATTTGATGACGTATGTTAGTAATCTTGGAACTCAAGTTTCGTGAGACCGAGTTCGTAATCGAAAATCCGAGATTTCTAGGGTTTGGCTTTATGGTTGAGGTGGTTCATCTGCAGACTGAAGTTTAGGAAATCGGTGGGACCGAGATTACTTATGAGTGTATATAGCAGTGAGAGTCGATAGTTTAGGAGATGTATCACTAAGCACTTTGAGCAACCAGATCATTATCATAACCTCATCCCCTTTAATAGTATTGGCTTTCCTATAGACTCAATGTGATCTTGGATCACTAAACCAAAAATGGAGTCTTGAGCTTTTGCCAATTTTTGCCTTAGCATTTTGAGGGGTCCACTTCTTCAGCCTTGCCATACCCATATCACCGAACTTTCAAATGATTCTCAAGAAACTATTAGTTCAATGATATATATGTTGTTATTAATTACCAAAACCACCCGGGATTAGTTGCACTTTCAATCTCCCCTTTTTGGTAATTGATGACAACATATAGATCAAAGCTTCGACAAAGGATATAATCAATGAATAATATCGTCTTTGAGAAGTATGTGATAAGCAAGAGCCCCTAAATTTGTGCATTATTTAAGATTTATGCTTGAATGCAAATGCACAATCGATTAGGATCATGGGTCACTCTTCCATGTCACATACATCTTGGTGGAGCACACAAAATGATAAGAATGAATAGCATGCACCCAATCACCAAGACATGAGTAAATGGTCATACAAGATAGGAATAGCATATGATAAGCATTAAGCACACATTAAAGCATAGTACCACCAAGCACTCATTAAGATAGGATCAAATAGTATCAAGCACACGTAATGTCTCAAAAACAAAAGTATCTCAAAGAAACCGAAAAGAACAAAGAGCAAAAGCGACAAAGACTCTCTCTCTCGAAGTCCTATGATCTATACAATTTTCCCTTGGCAACAAGTTACCAAAAGTTCGAAAAGGCATAGAGCTAAGGCCACTAGGGACTCGGCCGGCCCCGTGGGTTGATGTTGGAGTTGATATGGCAGATCGGCGAAGACTTCACCGATGTCTGGCGGAGGAGGGTCACGAGCCGAGCCGGAGCAACCGATGGAATGGGAGGTGCCGCGAGTCCTCGTGTCTCCACGGGAAGAAATGATCGGGTCCTGTGGGAACCGGAGATCCTGATAAATCCGACTAAGTCATCCGCATCTCACGATAAGCTCTTCCTTCTCCCTTTTGCTTTCAATATCCCCTGTTGTTGAGCTATTGCACTTGGCCACCTTCACATCCGAGCATGGATCTTGTTTCAACAACTCTCTAGGCTCTCCGAGACGATAATGCCGCCAGGTTGTTCAACTTTTGGGTAGCTTCAAGTATGTTTCCAACACTCTTTGGTTTAGCCGCTGCGCCGCTTCCTTGCCTTTGGCTTTCTTGGCAGCTTCACTTTGCTTGACCTTCAACCGACGTTGATCCTCCTCATCCATCACAACATCATTGTCCTCATGCTCAAAGGCAAAGGGTAAGTTTCTATCCAACAAGAATGTGCCTCCAAACTTGGCATTGATAAGCATCCAATATGCGGGCAAACCACACCCTTTTCACCGCACCTCTTAATAGTCTCACCATCACCTTGAAAGGTGCCTTCATCAAGTATATGCAGATGTTGATAGAGTATCCTCCGATCATGCGATGATCCGATTGGGCATCAAGGTTCCTTAATAGTGTTTGTGGTAGGTAGACCTGCCGGAGATATACACGAGGAAGCCTTATTCCCAAACCTTAGCTAGAACCCTTTGTACATATTCTTCATGGATTCATGGTTCTTCTTGGGAATACCATACACATCAACATCATCCTCTCTTGGTACTGAGCATTCAGCGCTCGCCCATTCCTCAACAAATTAAGAGAATCTTTGGCCTTCAATCCATGTGATCTTTCCATCGATAGAAATGAGCGGGCATAGAATTGCATGATCATCTCATCATTCCAACCGGTCAACCGACCTACAAAATCGAACACCACATGCAGGAAGCTTTCATGCACATGTGGAAAGAAGTCTCGGTTTTCCCGCCAATGTATTTCCAATCAACAAATCTTGTGTTCCCCTATGGGCTTCTTGTCCATCGAAGCCTTTAAAGTCCCGCCCTCTGTGAAACTGGGAAACAGCTTTTCTCCTCACGATATGGGTCGACTGCTCCATAGCCCGAGACCCTATCTTTCCTTTCCTTCATGTTCTCACGAGGATGAGCATCATTGTGAAGTGGCGCTTTGGACAAGTTTCAAAAAGACGGTCCTTCATCATCTCGACAAGGTGGCACATCATCTTTGTTCTTTTTTCGATGCGAATGTTCCCTGTTTTTGGGCTTAAAGGTTTTGCTAGAGCTGCCTTGACCGAGCAATCTTGGGCTTTGAAGTGGCTCCCCTTTCATGGCATCACCCATGAGCTTAGGCTTCGAGGAGGCGTGCTTCTCATCCTCATCTTCTCTCCGCATCATCATGCACTAACCTCTTCCTCTTGGAAGTTTTCTTCACTTTGCTCGAGTTTCCTCTTCCAAACTCAGCTTCTTAGCAACAAAGGATGCTTGACTTTCCCTGGTGCCCTTCTTTGTTTGCAACCTTTGGCTCTTTGGCAACAACTTTCCTCTTGGGCTTTGAGGTGACCTCTTCCTCAACAACAAAATCTAGTCTTCTCATCCGAGTTCTTCTTCTTTTCGCCCCGGTGGCGCAGGAGGCAAACCACTTGGTGTACTCCTCTCACCATCATCCGATGAGCGGATCGGACTAGTGCCCGCCTGAATATTCCTATAGGTGACTATGTCGCCGCCACGCATCCCATGGGACAACCCGTGAATAGATAAGGGTAGGGAGTAGAAGAGTTATCACAAACTCAAGTTTTTGCAAACAAATGAGTTCAAATTTAGTATTAGGTTTTCACAAAGACATTTTGCACGAAGTTTAAAATTGTGAATCCAAGTGTTCAAAGAATTCACACCACTTTTTTGGACGGGGTTTTGCCCGAAAACACTAGGGTTTCAAAAACCTCATTTGTCACACCGATTTCACAACTCGGTTGGACCGGGGGGGAATGGCTAGGCCAAATCGGTTTAAAAATCTAAAATCGGTCTCACCGAGATGTGTTCCGGGAAACCTAACCCTAAAACTTTTCCAATTTCGCTCAAAGGAACTAACTGGTGTTCGAAGATTTCAATCGGGCAAGATTATAAAACCAAACGCATTGAATCGGAGATGGGAGAGGGGATCAAACTCACCCTAACTTGGTGGAGTTTTCACGGGGCCAACGGCCGAGAAGATGTCCGCTGACGGCACGGAGACCTGGGCAGGGCACGCACACGGAGACGATCCGAGACCGGGGCGGCAAAAGGGGGGGGCAAGCGTGAAGTAGAAATCAACGCGCCCCGAGAATATACCCTTTGGTTTGGGACCGAAGTTAAAACTCTGGCACCGAGATGGAAACGCGCTATGCACTTGTCACCTAAATCACAACTGGTTTCACCGAGGTGAAAACCTAGATCAATCTAAATGCTTTTTTGACCGAGTTTGAGTGAGTTGGTCCGACCAAATCACTTAGAAGGTTTTGGAAGTTATTTGACGGATCGGTGGTCAGTCCTCCTGAGGGTCCAAATGACTTGTTCAAAGTTTGTGATGTAAGCATGAATAGAATTTGAGACAAGAAAGCATAGATAGCTAGGAGAGGTATTTAGGCATTCTTGTCCATCCATTTGGTCGAAAAATCAAAAAGACCAAAGCAACAAATGGATGTCCTCGAATGGATAAAATCATGCATCCAACATGCTCACACAATAAGATAGCAAATGAAATATGTGTCAAACATGCATAATCAAAACTCTAGCTACTAACACACAATTTGTCGATGACTAGGTCATCTTTATATGAGTATATTGACTTAGGAGTCAAATGAGAACATTTGATCATAGGTCATACTCATCGCTTAAGCACAAGTGGGGTTACCACTTTACATAAAGCATTGATGTGTTCACATCATTTGAGGATGCTTTAGCTCAATTCTTTAGAGCAAAGCTCCCTAGATGTGAGAACCCCTTTTAAAGGGTCAAACTAACCTTGGGTTGTCGAGAAGACTTCATGTAGATGTGAAGATGTGGATGCTCAATGTTGATGAAGATCATCAAGAGTTGGGAGCAACTTTGATTCTGCACTTTCAATACCTACATGGGTTAGTCCCACAAGGAACAAAAAGGATATCCATGGACATAGATTGAAATACACAATAGATGATGTCCATGAAGCAATGATTACCTTGTCCCTGACTTACCAACAAGAGGGTTTGTGACTCCATGAACTAGTGCAAGATGTGGAAGTTGATGCACAAGTTTTTGCCAAAAACAATGTGAGTGAAGTATGTTGGCGGAGTCACCCTCAAGAACTCTCTAGTTCTTCTTCTTCGATCCACATCATCTTGATGGGAATCCTGGGGTTGTAGTTGAGCTTGAAAGTAGAACTTGACGCTTCCTTGGGAACCCACTTGACCATGGCTTGAGGTGCTTCAATAAATGCATCAATCTCCTCTTGAAGCTTGTCCTTGCCTTTTAGCTTGTGGTCTTGTGGTGGAAGATCATCTTGAGCTTGTTCCACATTGGAAGAAGTAGGATCATACTTCCTTTGAGAAACAAACTGTGGAGTAGGATATTAACCTTCTTCCCTTCAACACCCCTGCTGAACTTTCGCTCAAAACCAATTCCTTGATTCTTCCTAAGGCCTTCCTTGCTTAAGTAACAATTTCTCAAAGTTCTTGCTTCCGCAAGGCTCTTGTAGACACCTTTCTATAATCCTTTCATTAAACTATTTTCTTGCTCAAGTGTAACTTGGCTTGAAACATTGTTAGTGGAATCAAGAGAACTACTAGAAGCAACAATATTGGATTTAGCATGGTTATTGTTACTACTAGATGAAGAATTTTCTTATGCTTGTCATGCTTAGTTTTAATAGGTGGCAAGAAATTAGACAAGAGAGGTCGCTTGGCAAGATATGAAGAACTCTTCTTTCAAGATCGCCATTGATTGCTTTAGAAACTCATGTTCTTGCTCTAGAGTGAGTCAAGCGTAGCTTCTCATGAGATCTTAGGAGCTCTCTATGATCTTCTTGAGCTGTTTCATGAGCTAACTTAAGAGTGTTTAGTTCTTTAGTTAGACGCTCAATCTCCTTCATAGCATTGTCATTCGACTCATCTCGACTATAAAGACTACTAGCATGTTCATCATTACTATGTTCATTGGATTTATCATGTAAGAGCTCATATTCACCAAGCAAGTCATCCTCATCACTATCAAAGTCAATGAATTCAGCTGTGATACCTTGGGGCCTTTAGCCATGAAGCATCTTCCACCCTCATTTGGTGAATCAAATAAGTCATAGGAGTTGGAGTTGGAGGATACGAGAGCAAGACCGCAACACCTTCATCTTGACGTAGTGGAGTTGGAGTGATAGCTTCTCTGATTGATTGTCTGAGTCGAGCCGGAGACCCATTCACCTACATGAGCTTGATGTTTTCTTCTTGTGTAGCTCCTTGATGACTTGTCTTTCCTCTCCTAATCCTTGTCTCCGAGAGGGTCTTCATAACGATCATCTCTACCTTCTCTCTTTCCGAGGTGACTCATCTCTTGAGCTTTTTCTTCTTGGAGATTCTTCTCTCTTGTGGGGAGCCGAACACTCATTTGAGTAGTGTCCGGTCTTCCACAATTGTATAGCCGATCACGACTAGAAGATCTCTTTTCATCATATGATCTAGACTTTGAGCTTCTTTCTTTGCTTCTAGTAGAATTTGTCAAGTTCTTCACCATTAGGCTTATCTCTTCATTGGAAACTAACTTGTCACTAGAGGTTGTGGGAGCATCACATGTAGCTTTGTAAGCACCACTTGACTTGTTGTGAAGCTCTTCCTTATCCTTAAGTGTCATCTCATGAGCAACAATTCTTCCAATGACTTTTGGCTTGAGATTCTTGTAGTTTGGCATCATTTGGATCAAAGTGCACACGTGTCATACTTTCCATCCAAAGCTCGAGAATCTTCGATGATGAATCGGTCGGTCATTTCTTCGCTTCCTGAATCTCATTGGTGATGAGAGCAAGCCTAGAGTACATTTCAATGAATTTTCACCTTCCTTCATCTTGAACTTGTCAAGGACCTTGAAGAACATCTAGCTTTGATTCCTTCACGGACCGGTACCTTCCGGCATTTCACCAAAGTATCCCAAATCTCTTTTATTCTCAAGACGGTGATTTTGTTGAACTCCCCGACACAAAGCATTGAAGAGAATGTCACAAGCTTGAGCATTGTTTTGCAACATCCGCAATTCATCCGCAAAGCCGATCCGAACTTTTCCTTCCTCAAGAATTCACCTTGCATACCAACACAAATAATGCCCCATGGGTGGGTTATGGCCAAGAATATGCATTTTCATTTTATGCTTCCAACTAGCAAAGTTTGTACCATCAAAGTAAGGACCTCAAAAATTACCTCACTAGACGCCATACTCTCCTAGGTTGTGAAACCAAGCTTATGGAGTCCAATGCAATGGAAACCAATACAATGGAGACCAAAGCTCGATACCACTTGTAGGATCGAAGTATGTCTAGAGGGGGGTGATTAGACTACTTGACAATATAAAATTATGCCTTTTGACAAAGACAAGTTTTTGGCATTCACAATGATGATCAAGTCAAGTATCACCCCACACATGCAATTCTAGAGTAAGGCAGGGAAAGTAAATTGCACATGTAAAAGAGAAGGGGAGAAGACAAACGCAATTTGGAGACACGGAGATTTTTTCGGGTTCCGATAGGTGGTGCTATCGCCCACGTTGATGGAGACTTCAACCCACGGGGTAACCCCAGAGTCCACGGAGGGCTCCACCCACAAGGGTCCAAAGAAGCAACCTTGTCTATGCCATCATGGCAACCCCACGGAGGGCTAGCCTTACGGGTTAGATCTTCACAAGTAGGCGATCTCCTTGCCCTTACAAACTTCTTGGTTCAACTCCACATCTCGACGGAGGCCCCAACCACACCTAACCAATCTAGGAGGCACCACCTCCAAAAGGTAATAGATGGTGTTGATGATGATGAACTCCGCTTTGTGCTTCAAATGATAATCTCCCCAACACTCAACTCTCCTCACCGATTTGGTGTGGTGGAAGAAAGGATTGAGTGGAAAGCAACTTGGGAAGGCTAGAGATCAAGCTTCATATGGTGGGAGGGAGCAACTTGATCTCAACACAAGGGTAGGTAGTTTTCTAAATGTAAGGTAGGAGTGGTAGTTTTTTCATGGCTCTTCCACAATGAAGGGGGTGGAGGGTATTTATAGCCTCCACACAAAATCCAACCAATACACAATTTGACCAATCTCGGCACGTTGACAACTCCGGAGACCGAAAGTTCAAATCATGTGAACGTTGGGATTTTCGGGACCAAAATACAAACTCGGGAGTCCGATTCGTAAAGACAAGAGCTTGCCAATCTTGACCGATTTATCATCTCGGTGACACCGATTTGATGAGATTCTGTGCTTTAACTCAAGTTTCTGAGACCGAACAATCGGAAAATCCGAGATTTCTAGGGTTTGGCTTTTGAGGTGGTTCATCTTTGGACTGAGTTTAGGAAATCGGGGGACCGGATTACTTATGAGTGTATATAGCAAAGGAGAGTTCGATAGTTTAGGAGATGTATCACTAAGCACTTTGAGCAACCGATCATTATCATAACCTCATCCCCTTTAATAGTATTGGCTTTCCTTAGACTCAATGTGATCTTGGATCACTAAACCAAAATGGAGTCTTGAGCTTTTGCCAATGTTTGCCTTAGCATTTTGAGGGGTCCACTTCTTCCCCCATACCCATATCACGAACTTTCAAATGATTCTCAAGAAACTATTAGTTCAATGAATATATGTTGTTATTAATTACCAAAACCACCCGGGATTAGTTGCCTTTGGGGATCGCCATCGATAACGAAGCAAACTGAGGTGCCGACGCTCGGGCTTGATCGGTCGATCGTGAAGACGACGACACATCAACCGGTTGCATAACGCCGCCAGGCCAGGGTCGTGGACAACACTCTCCCTCTCGTTATGCATCACCATGATCTTGCATGTAGGAATTTTTTTGAAATTACACGCCCCCCAACACTTTTATGAACTTAATACTCTAGATGCAGAGAGTCGGTCATTTGGAGTAATATAGTAGATGCAGGGAGTTTGTTACTTGTTACGGACGGATGCCTATATACATGATCATGGATAATCTCATAATTATTCGCTTATCAATTGCCGACAAGAATTTGTTCACCCACCGAATACTTATGCTATCTTGAGAGAAGCCACTAGTGAAACCTATGGCCCCGGTCATCTCTTATCAATTTGCTTTTTCCCTACTTTTATTTGCACCTTTACATTTTGCATCTATATTATAAAATACCAAAAATATATTTATCTTATCTTACTATCTTTATTAGATCTCACTTTGAAGTGGCCGGGGGATTGAAACCCTTTATTGGGTTGGTTTGAAGTTCTTTGTTTGTTTGTAGGTGGGACTTTTGAGGAGCCTCCCTCGGATTGATACCTTGGTTCTCAAAACTAGGGAAAATTTCGCTACTATTTCGATCACCCTTTCCTCTTAAGGAAAACCAACGCAAGCTCAATACATAACACTTACATCCTCGCCCTTTCTTCGAGGCGATCCAATGCTCAATCCGGGATTTGGCCCTTTACCTCCGCTAAGCCATTCACGGCCCTCCAACACTTCACTGCAGTTTTGGACTTATCGCCATCCACCACGCCCCTTCCGCCACGCCACCTTTTCTCATAATTTAGCTAGTCATAGATTTGTGTAGATGACATAGGATTCAATAGATGGATCCAATTATGTTCATGTTTTTGATGATTCATCGCATATTCGAGCTTCGAGTCCGATAATG
>JAHHZJ010007479.1:0-10167 GCA_021437245.1 Aegilops speltoides | reverse complement strand
AGAGAAGACCAAAAAAGGGCGCCCTTATCCGAATTCGGGGCCCCTTTCCTTCCTCCTCTCCCTCTTCCTTCTCTCCTACTCCAACAAGGAAGGGGGAGTCCCTATCCATGGGAGGAGGACTCCTCCCGCGCCTCCCGCCCCAACCCTCCCTGCTCCTTTATAAGGGAGGGGCACCTCCTAGGCACAAGACACAAGTTGATCCTGAGATCGCCTCAGCCGTGCGGTGCCCCCTCCACCATAATCCACCTCGGTCATATCAGGGGGCTTAGGCGGCCCCGGCCGAGAACATCAAGATCGCCACCACGCCGTCGGCCGATGGAACTCTTCCTCCCGCTTCATCGATTGGAGCCCGAGGAGCGCCATCGAGCTGTATGTGTCAAGAACTCGGAGGCGCGAGTAAGGCGCGGGATCGGTTGATCGCGAGAAGAACGGACGACTACTTTCTACGCCAGATCGCTCGCTTCGTTCACGAGGGTACGAGACAACACTTCCCTCTCCGCTATGCATCACCATGATCTTGCGGTGGAGGAATTTTTTGAAATTACACGCCCCAACAAAGGGCATCCGAGCCTAGGTTTTATGGTTTGATGTTTTGCACGAGTAGAACACAAGTGAGTTGTGGGCGATAAAGTCATACTACCTACCAAAGATGTCATACTTTGGTTCAGCGGTATTGTGAGATGAAGCGCCCGGACCGACATTATGGACGCTTACGCGAGACTGGTTTCACCGCCACGAGCACTTGCTTAAAGGTGACGGGGTGTCTGCTCTCTCACTTTAGTTGAACTGAGGCTACGCCCGTCCTTGAGAAGGTTAAAACGAGTCTATTTGACAAGTATCGTTGTGGTTTTGATGCGAGGTGAGATTGGTTCTTGCTTAAGCCCGTAGCAGCCACGTAAAATTTGCAACAACAAAGTAGAGGACGCCTAACTTGTTTTTGCAGGCATGTTGTGATGTGATATGGTCAAGACGTGATGCTATATTTTATTGTATGAGATGATCATGTTTTGTAACCGGTTATCCAACGGCGGAGCCATATGGTTGTCGCTTATTGTATGAAATGCAAAGTTCTCTAATTGCTTTACTTTATCACTAAGCGGTAGCGATAGTCGAGAAGCAATAGGTGGCGAGACGACAACGATGCTACGATGGAGATCAAGGTGTCGCTACCGGGACGATGGTGATCACGAGGTTTGGAGATGGAGATCACAAGCACAAGATGATGATGCCATATCATATCACTTATATTGATTGCATGTGATGTTTATCCTTTATGCATCTTATCTTGCTTTGATTGACGGTAGCATTTTAAGATGATCTCTACTAAAATTATCAAGTAGTGTTCTCCCGAGTATGCACCATTGCCAAAGTTCGGTGCGAGACACCACGTGATGATCGGGTGTGATAAGCTCACGTCCATCTACAACGGGTGCAAGCCGTTTTGCACACGCAGAATACTCAGTTATACTTGACGAGCCTAGCATATGCGATATGGCCTCAAACACGGAGACCGAAAGGTCGAGCGTGAATCATATAGTAGATATGATCAACATAAGATGTTCACCATTGAAAACTACTCCATCTCACGTGATGATCGGTTATGGTTTAGTTGATTTGTCACGGATCACTTAGATGACTAGAGAGATGTCTATCTATGGGAGTTCTTAAGTAATATGATTAATTGAACTTAAATTTATCATGAACTTAGTCCCGTAGTATTTTGCAAATTATGTTTTAAGATCAATAGCTTGCGTTGTTGCTTTCATATGTTTATTTTGATATGTTCCTAGAGAAAATTGTGTTGCAAAATGTTAGTAGCAATGATGCGGATTTGATCCGTGATCGAGGTTTATCCTCATTGCGCAGTAAGAATTATGTCCTTAATGCACCGCTAGGTGACGACCTATTGCAGAGCAAATGCGACGTTATGAACGCTTTAGCTCAAGATGATGACTACTTGAAGTTTTGTGCACCATGCTTTATGGCTTAGAATCGACTTCAAATATGTTTTGAACATCATGGACCATATGAGATGTTCCAGAATTGAAGTTAAATATTTCAAGCAAATACCCGAGTTGAGAGAATGAAGTCTCCAACAAGTTCTATAGCTAAAAGATGGAGGAGAATCGCTCAACTAGTGAGCATGTGCTTAGATTGTTCGGGTACTTCAATCGCTTGAATCATGGGAGTTAATCTTCCGATAAGATAGTGATTGATGAATTTTCTAGTCACCATCACCAAGTTAGTAGAACTTCGTGATGAACTATAGTATGCAAGGGTGATAAAATGATTCCAGCTCTTCGTGATGTTGAAATCGACGAAGGTAGAAATCAAGAAAGAGCATCAAGTGTTGATGGTTGACAAGATCACTAGTTTCAAGAAAAGGGCAAAGGAAAGAAAGGGAACTTCAAGTAGATTGACAAGCAAGTTGTCACTCCCACGAGAAGCCCAAAGCTGAACCAAAGCCTGAAACCGAAGTGCTTAACCCAAAGGAAATGGTCACCGGAAGCGGAACTGCCCAAATATTTGGTGGAAAGAAGGATGGCAAAGTGAAAAAGGGTATATTTGATATACGTGTTTGATGTGTGCTTTACTAGTGTTTATAGCAACCCCGGTATTTGGTACTGGTTCCTTGCTAAGAGTAGTAACTCAAACGGAGTTGCGTAATAAATGTAAACTAGTTAAGGGTGAAGTGATGATGTGTGTGAAAATAGTTCCAAGATTGATATGATCATCATCGCACACTCCCTATACTTTCGGGATTAGTGTTGAACCTAAATAAATGTTATTTGGTGTTTGCTGAGCATGTATATGATTTGATCGTGTTTATTGCAAAACGGTTATTCATTTAAGTAAGAGAATAAACTTGTTCGTTTACGTGAATAAAACCTTATATGGTTACACGCCCAATGAAAATGGTTCATTGGATCTCGATCGTAGTGATACACATATTCATAATATTGAAACCAAAAGATGCAAAGTTAATAATGATAGTGCAACTTATTTGTGGCACGCCGCTTAGGTCATATTAGTAAAGCGATGAAGAAACTCCATGCGATGGGATTTTGGAATCACTTGATTATGAATCACTTGATGCTTGAACTGCCTTTTGGGCAAGATGACTAAAACTCCGCTTCTCCGAACAATGGAACAAGCTACGACTTATTGGAAATAATACATACCGATGTATGTGATCCAATGAGTGTTGATGCTCGTGGCAAGTATCGCTATTTTCGACCTTCACAAGATGATTTGAGCAGATATGGGTATATCTACTTGATGAAACATAAGTCCAAATAGTTGAAAGGTTCAAAGAATTTCAGAGTGAAGTGGAAAAATCATCGTAACAAGAAAATAAAGTTTCGCGATCCGATCGCGAGACGAATATTTGAGTTACGAGTTTGGTCTTCAATTAAAATAATGTGGAATAGTTTCACAGCTCACGCCACCGAACACCACAATGTTATGGTGTGTCCAAACATCAGAATCGCACTTTATTGGATAAAGTGCAATCTATGATGTTTCTACTGATTTACCAATATCGCTTTGGGATCATACATTAGAGACAAATGCATTCACGTTAAATTGGGCACCATCTAAACCGCTTGAGACGACACTACATGAACTGTGGTTTAGCAAGAAACCCAAGTTGTCGTTTTAAAGTTTGGAGTTGCGATGCTTATGTGAAAAAGTTTCATCCCGATAAGCTCGAACCCAAATCGAGAAGTGCGCTTCATAGAATACCCAAAGGAAATTGTTGGGTACACCTTCTATCACAGATCCAAGGCAAGATATTTGTTGCTTAAGATGGATCCTTTCTAGAGAAGGAGTTTCTCTCGAAGAACACTAGTAGAAAACCACCAATCAGTCCCCTGTCATAGGTTTTTAGTCTCGTTCGGGAACCGACTAATGGGTCGTTACTTAATACCTCAACCCATTAGTCCCGGTTCAAACACGAACCGGGACCAATGAGCCTCCACGTGGCCCCGTGTGCCGAGCCTGGAGTGTTTTGGTCCTGCCAGTGGCTCCAACCGGACCAAAAGGCGCTCACGGTTCGCATTCCAAAGGCCTGGTTTTTTGTTTTTTTGAAAGGAGGGGGTTGGGGGTTTGGGGGTTTTGGGGGTTAATTTAGGTGTTTCAGTAGCTAGCTAATTAATAGAGAGAAGTGTCCTCTTAATTATGTCTGTGTTGCTCGACGCCACGTAGTATATATACATAAGTGATCGAGAGAACCATTCAAGATGTGTTCGCATGCATACCGAGAGAAGTGATCGATCGACCTCTCCTTCTACGAGAGATTGGTCGAACAACAAGTTTTACCGCTACATACATGTACAATCTATATAAGATCTCTTAATTACAAACCACTAGCATTTGAATTCAAGTTCCACATGGTATTCTCCGCTTTATCGATGACGTGTTCAAGAAAGAATCCTCGCCAATTCCTCTTGAATTGCTTTCATGCGTTCGTGGTAGGAGTTCATCCCGATCTCGCCATGTCTAATTAATTTGAAGAAGGGGTTAATTAATACATATATATGAATGAAACTCAAAGAAATGATGGTGTAATAAAATGAAATTATAATATTATTGCTTACGACTTCATATTGTCTTCTAGAGTAGCCCCGCTTGTTTTTCAATGTCGCTAGGATGAACTCGCATAACGTAGTATCCACGTAAATCATTCCTTCCTCCTGCCACAAGCACTTTACGAGAAATAGAGGTCAATCAAACTGATAATGAAGCATTATATAAATGGCATTGATGAAAGTATAGCTATAGAATCAACGGAGATGCGCGCCAAGAGTACTTACTTTGTATGTATATCGCAGCCCTTCCGGAGTCCCGAGCTTGTGCGGTGAACTGCTTCCAAACCCTCAAGACAAAGAAAATATTTGTTATTACTTGAGATATCAGGAAATGAACAAAAGTTGCCGATATGGTGCGATAATGATCGATTGAACTTACTTGCGAGCATTTCACCATGTCCGCATAGGTGCTGGGATCTTTCCGTTCGAGTCTAAGACGGTTACTAGTCCACGCCAAGCTTAATCTCCGAAGAATATAGTGGAACCTGCACGCATGCATAACTCATCAATTACATTAACCTCGCCGAGTAATAAGGAAAACCGAATATGCACACGACAAAGAATACTCACGGGCCGTGGTAAGGAAAGAGTATGGTATCTTTGTTTTGATTTTTGATCAATGATTGTAGCAAGTTGTCCTCGCCTCTTCGCGGTTTTTCAATCAGAAAACATCTATGATATTTGTGTTAATGAACCCAATATCATAGATTTATTTTTTTTGCACTCGACGATCTTCAATCTGCATAATATATTGAGGATAATTAATTATAAATACATGCAATGAAAGAGCCGAGCTATATAAAAGACTAATGACAAAATAATACTTACAAAAGAGTAAAAGACCATTAATTTATCGAGGGCCTTTTGATTGAAGAACTCAAGAACTCCTCAAATGGAATAGACAATGATCATTTGAAACGAGGTCGTTCCTCTTTAATATTCAGATAAAAGTGTTCGCCCCTCGACTCTCGCAGGTTTTCATGTACCAACTGTGGAATCTTCGGATCATTGTTGTCGAGACTTTTCATCTTTGACGAGAGGCTTCCCGCATCAGATTCAATAAGTCCACCTCCATGAAATCGAAGTGCATCGTCAGTGTAATCTTCAAGATTGCCATAACCGCCACCGCCCCGAGGATTAGACAATTCATGGGGCACGATTGTCGGTTTGTTCCCGAGGCAATTTTTTCCTTGCCCTTGTTCTTTAACCTTTTATCGCTGATAGTAGTTCCCACCGCTGGCTTGGAGATATGTCGCTCAAGAATGCGCCATAGTTGGTTCTGCGGAGACTTTGGTGGTTTCCTCAGCATTGAGAGTGCGCTTTGCTTTCACCGATCGACTTCTTCCTCCGGAGGTGGATGTATCTTTGCTTTAACCCCTTCAAAGAACTCATTCACTTGGGTCCTGCACGATCGATCGCTTTTCCTCCTGCTCCTCCATACGGTAACTTCTCTACGGCTTTAGAGGTGGACCAGATCAGATTGCCTTCTCTTCTTGGCTGCTAGACGGAGCAGCACGGAGCGGCCAGGCCTGCCTTCCTTCGTGCTTGCTTACGAGGCGGAGGAGAAGGACTACGACGGCCGGAGCAGCCGGGCGGGCGGGTCTCTTCCGCCTTGCGGCAAAGGGAGAAGGAGGAGGCGGAGTGCCGCCACGCCGAGAAGGGGGCGGAGTGCCGCCACGCTGCGTTCTCGACCACTCACGGAGGAGGAGGCGTGGAGGAGGCGGAGTGGCCATGCGTGTTCTCGGATCGCACCACGGGAGGAGGAGGCGGTGGAGGAGGCGGAGTGCCCGACTCCCGGATGAGGAGGAGGAGGCGAGGCGCCCAGCCGAAGGTCGATGAGCTCCTTCCGCCATAGGCATGGAGTCTTCAGAGCGTAACCCAGCCTAGTCTCCCTTCACCTAGGGTGCCTCGCCGAGGTCCTCAAACCTCCTTATTTCATCAACCATCACCTTAGCAAATCCTTCCGAATCGGCCGCGTGATAAGTTGTGCCGGGTCCACTAGGATAAACTTGGCCAACACCGCCTTTGACCTTCAAATTCATGCATCGCGCCATAATGTGGCAATTTTGAGACTCGGATACCATCCACGGATAGCGGCGTGAGCCATCAAGACATGCTCCTAGGCGCCGGTGGAAGCAACGCCGCTTCGCTCGAGATGGCGGGTAGTTGGGAATCTTCGCATGTCGCTTTGTTGCGACCGCCGCTTCGCTCTTCTCGATCCTCTAGCCCCATTACCCTTCCAAGCAGCGCCGATTTGGTCATGCTCCACTTTCTTCCTCCTCTCGTGGTTTTGTAACCCCGCGTCCGAAAACCAACCTTCCACGGGCTTAGCCCGGCATGCCTCGTGTCCGCCCAGGGTGCTCGGATTCCTAAGGCCATTGTGAGCTCGCCCTTCCCCTGCTTGAAGGAACGCCCCCGCGCAAAGATCAATATATTGTCGGGTTTTGACTGGTGTTTGCAGCTGCTCGCTCGCCCAATCGACATCGCCTGCTATAGGTCCAAGGTTCCGCCAGCCTCAAGAACCAAGTCCGCAACGGTCCGCCAGCAGATCGCTCTAGTTCGATCCCTTTTTCAAGCAGATCATGCTCACTTTGACCACTTAGGCCGGGCTTTGAGGTAGCCACCATTCGGGCGATGGTGAAGCGCTTCTTCGCAAGATTTTTCTTGTTTGTCTCCGACATCTTCTTACTCTTTTCCGATGTCATGGGCCACAAATGCGGCCGCTGATCTTTGATCTTCTCATATTTGCCGATGAATTCCGTGTTCTTTTTTCTTGACAAACCGGTTCAGCTCTTTCCTCCACCTCCTCATTAGGCCAGCCATCTTCTTAAGAGCACAAGACTTGATTAATTGCTCTTAACTGCTTCTCCGGATCCTCCTCCGGGCGGTAGGGTGAAATTTGCCTTCAATTCATTCCAAAGATCTTCTTCTCGATATCATTGACATAAGACACCTCAGCCTTTCATCCTTAGCAGGCTTATACCATTGCCGGATGCCGATCGATCCTGCCCAACAAGAACCCCGACCGAGCGTAAATGCCCTTTTGTCCGGGTTCAATCGGTTCGCCGTCGGGCGATTTCTATGATCTCAAACTTTTCATCCGAGCTCAACTTTTTCTTCGGCCTCGCCTCCGCATCAAGTTGTGCTCGATCCGGAGGGCTAGAAATTATAAGGAAGAAAGACGAAAGACTTAATAGTGTACATATACCAAAACAATGGATGCATCAATTAACTTGTCAAGACAGCTTAACTAATATATATATACTGTCGGACTGTTCAGGACTGCCGACGGTCTCCTTCGCCTTGTACCTCCATTGTGTCACCGAGCCATCATGAACATAGTCCTCCTCTTGTACCGCACTAATGAGTCGGGCCATCATAATCATAGCCTCTTCTTCATCCATCTCGACCAACGTGTCGATGAGAAATGACGAACATCATCACTTCCATTTGCGATTATTTCCAACATCGCTTCGCTTTTTCGCCCCTGGAGTGCTCCATAGTTTCGCAAATATTGACAACATGTCAATTATTATTCAACATCGCTTTCTCTAGGGTTTGGGTGTCCTCGAGAGTTTTGGTCGCGAGAGGGCCGAGGGGGTGCTGCAGTTGTATCTAGAGGGGTTAATTATATTGACAACGAGCACATACATATACATATCGGGAGGGGTATCGGACCACCCCGTTTAAGTTTCTTCTTTCTCCTTTCCTTTCTTTCTTCTTCTCCTCTTCTTTCTTCTTCTCCCCAGAAAAAAATTAGAAAGGAAGAAAGAGGAAAAGGAAGAAGGAAGAAGAAGAAGAAGTAAAGAAGAAAAAGAAGAAGAAAAGAAGGAGAAGAAGAAAAATAGAATTTCTCCTTTCTCCTCTATTCCTTTCTTCTTCTCCTCTTCTTTTTTTCTTTTTCCTCTTCTTATTTATTTCTCCTCTTCCTCTCCTCTTTTCTCCTTTCTTCCTTTCTTATTTTCCTTTTCCTCTCATTCTTTTAGTATTGCTTGTTTTAAAAAATGTTCAAATAGAAAATTCCAAAAAAAACAAAGGTTTTGCCTAATGCATTGTTCATATGAATATACCAACATTTGCATATTCTACAATAATTAATATCAACAAAAAAATCTGTGAACAGAAAAAACAACTTTTCTAAAAATCTATCTTTTGCAATATATAGCCACATATGAACAGAGCATATATACATACACATATATGAACAGAAAAAAACTAATAAAAATGAAACATATACATAACATATATGAACATATATACATACACATACACATATATGCATTATATGAACAGAAAAAAAACTAATAAAAATGAAACATATACATAACATATATGAACATATACATACACATACACATATATGCATTATATGAACAGAAAAAACTAATAAAAATGAAACATATACATAATATATATGAACATATACATACACATACACATATATGCATTATATGAACAGAAAAAACTAAAATAATAAAATGAAAAAAGAGCCTCGGGCGGCGGCGCGGTGGTTTCATGTGGCGGAGCGCTGGGCGGGCGACGGCGGGCGACGGCGAGGGCGCGGGCGCGCTGGGACGGCGACGCTGGCGGAGTTCTGCGGCGACAAGGCAGAGCTCGGCGATAACGGGAAGCGCGGGTTCGTGAGGACGGCGACGACGACGGGGGCGACAGGAGGGCGACGGCGACGGCGGAGCGGGCGGCGCTGGGCAATTCGGCGGCGCTGGCGTGCCGGTTCCGTGGGGTAATGTGGCGATGAAATGCAAAACCGCAAAGTGCCACTTTATATAAAGATGGTCCCGGCAGGCACCAACCGTGACTAATGTATTTAGTCCTGCTGGAGCCACCAACCGACCAAAAGCCTCAATTTGGAGCCAAAGGGCGGGAAGTCGGCCTTGGTCCCGTGGTGGCAACCGACTAAAGTCTTTAGTCCCTGGCAGGCCACCAACCGGACCAAAGGCCTCAAGCCGGCCGGGCCAAAGTTTAGTCCCACTCGCAGTTGAGAGGAGCGCAGGGTTTATAAGCCCCACCCCGCCTCCCTCTTGAACTCTTTTGAATGGGCTTATGGGCCTACTTGCCTTTGTGTTGACCTTCTTCAGGGCCCAACTCGCCCAAATAGGGATACGGGTCAGACCGTGTATGCCCAAGAGGGTGGCATTTTTTTTCTTGCTTTATATAATTTATTTTGTTTCTACTTACAACAAAATACTTATTGTTGTTTTTTGTTTTGTTTTCTGCATTATTTATTTTCTTTTGTTTTTGCTCTATTTTTAAATCTTTTTGCTTCTAGTTTTAGGAAAATTATAAACTTTTCGTTAGTGCCATTACTAATTTTCAAATTTGAAAACACTTTTTTTTTTTTTTTTCTTGCTTTATTTAATTTATTTTGTTTCTACTTACAACAAAATACTTATTGTTGTTTTTTTTGTTTTGTTTTCCGATTATTTATTTTCTTTCTTTTTGCTCTATTTTTAAATCTTTTTGCTTCTAGTTTTAGGAAAATTATAAACTTTCTGTTAGTGCCATTACTAATTTTCAAATTTGAAAACACTTTTTTTTTGTTTTCTTTCTTGCTTTATTT
>JAHHZJ010007477.1:0-11323 GCA_021437245.1 Aegilops speltoides | reverse complement strand
TATGCAAGGGATGATGAAAATGATTCCCAGCTTTTGGATGATGAAATCGATGAAGGTAGAAATCAAGAAAGAACATCAAGTGTTGATGGTTAACAAGATCACTAGTTTCAAGAAAAGGGCAAAGGATAGAAGGAACTTCAAGAAGAACGGCAAGCAAGTTGTTGCTCATGAAGAAGCCCAAGTCCGACCTAAGCCCGAGACTAGTGCTTTACCGCAAAGGGACTGGTTATCGGAAGGTAACTACCCTAAATATTTGGTGGATAAGAAGGATGGCAAAGTGAAAAAAGGGTATATTTGATATACAGTATTTGATGTGTGCTTTACTAGTGTTTATAGCAACCCCTTGGTATTTGGTACGGTTCGCCAAGAGTAGTAACTCAAACGGAGTTGCGTATCAAATGTAAACTAGTTAAGGGTGAAGTGACGATGTGTGTTGAAAGTAGTTTCAAGATTGATATGATCATCATCGCACACCCCTATACTTTCGGATTAGTGTTGAACCAAAATAAATGTTATTTTGTGTTTGCTGAGCATGAATATGATTTGATCGTGTTTATTGCAATACGGTTATTCATTTAAGTAAGAGAATAAACTGTTGTTCTGCTTACATGAATAAAACCTAATATGGTTACACACCCAATGAAAATGGTTCATTGATCTCGATCGTAGTGATACACATATTCAAAGTTAATAATGATAGTGCAGCTTATTTGTGGCATCGCCGCTTAGGTCATATTATGTAAAGCGATGAAGAAACTCCATGCGATGGGATTTTGGAATCACTTGATTATGAATCACTTGATGCTTATAACCATGCCTCATGGGCAAGATGACTAAGACTGCTTCTCCGAATAGTGGAGCGAGCAATGATTTATTGGAAATAATACATATTGATGTATGCAATCCAATGAATGTTAGGCTCCTAGGTATCATTATTTTCGATTTCACAGATGATTTGAGCAGATATGGGTATATCTTCTTGATGAAACATAAGTCCGAAATAGTTGAAAGGTTCAAAGAATTTCAGAGTGAAGTGGAAAAATCATCGTGACAAGAAAATAAGGTTTCTACGATCCGATCATGGAGACAAATATTTGAGTTACGAGTTTGGTCTTCAATTCAAACAATGTGGAATAGTTTCACAAATTCATGCCACCGAACACCACATCATAATGGTGTGTCCGAACGCATAACTGCATTTTATTGGATATAGTACAATCTATGATGTTTCTACCGATTTACCAATATCGCTTTTGGGATCATGCATTAGAGTCATCTCGCATTCACGTTAAATAGGGCACCATCTAAACCGCTGAGAGTTACACTATATTAATCGTGGTTTAGCAAGAAACCAAAGTTGTCGCTTTAAAGTTTGGGGCATGGCGCTATGTGAAAAGTTTCATCCCGATAAGCTCAAACCCAAATCGGAGAAGTGCGCTTCATAGAATACCCAAAGGAAACTGGGTACACCTTCTATCACAGATCCTAAAGCAAGATTTTCGTTGTTGAAATGGATCCTTTCTAGAGAAGGAGTTTTCTCAAAGAAGTGAGTGGGAGGAAAGTAGAACTTGATGAGGTAATTGTACTTTCTCCCTTATTGAAAGTAGTTCATCACGAACTGCCTCCGTGACTACCGCACCAATTAGTGAGGAAGCTAATGATGATGATCATGTAACTTCAGATCAAGTTACTACCGAATCTCGAGGTAAACCAGAGTGAGATCCGCACTGAGTGGTACGGTAATCCTGCTCGAAGTCATGTAACTAGACCATGATGAACCTACGAACTATGATGAAGCGATGATGAGCCCAGATTCGCGAAATGGCTTGAGGCCATAAAATCTGAGATGAGATCCATGTATGAGAACAAAGTGTGGACTTTGGTGGAGTCGCTCAATGATCGGCAAGCCATAGAAAATAAATGGATCTTCAAGAGGAAGACGGACGCGATAGTAGTGTTACTATCTACAAAGCTAGACTTGTTAAAAAGGTTTTGACAAAGTTCAAGATGTTGAATACAATGAGATTTTCTCACCGACGATGCTTAAAAGTCTGTCCAATCATGTTAGCAATTGCCGATTTTATAAAATGCAAATGGATAAACAAAACTGCATTCCTTAATGGAGTTATTAAAGAAGAGTTGTATGTGATGCAACCAAGAGGTTTTGTCGATCCTAAAGGTGTTAAAATGTGCAAGCTCCAATGATCCATCTATGGACCGTGCAAGCATCTCGAGTTGAATATACGCTTTGATAAGTTGATCAAAGATATAGTTTATACAGATCTGCAAGAAGCCCGATTTACTAGAAAGTGAGTGGGAGCACTACAGATTTCGATAAGTATATGTGAATGACATATTGTAGATCGGAAATAATGTAGAATTATTTTGCAAAGCATAAAGGAGTGTTTGAAAGGAGTTTTCAAAGAAAGACCTCGTGAAGCTGTTAATATTGAGCATCAAGATCTATAGAGATAGATCAAGACGCTTGATAAGTTTTTTCAATAAGTACATACCTTGACAAGATTTTGAAGTTGTTCAAAATGGAACATCAAAGAAAGAGTTCTTGCCTCGTGTTACAAGGTGTGAAATTGAGTAAGACTCAAAAACCCACCACGCAGAAGATGGAAAGAGAATGAAAGTCATTTCATGCCTTGGCCATAGGTTCTATAAAGTATGCCATGCGTGTACCGATCTATTGTATACCCTACACCGAGTTTGGCAAGAGTACAATAGTGATCTAGGAGTAGATCATCGACAACGGTCAAAATTATCCTTAGTGGAATAAGGATATGTTTCTGATTATGGAAGTGAAAAGGTCGTCAGAAGAGTTACGCCGATGCAAGTTTTGACACCGATCCGATGACTCTAAGTCTCGATCTAGATACATATTGAAAATGGGAGCAATTAGCTAGAGTAGCTTCAGTGCGTAGCATTGTAGACATAGAAAAATTGCAAAATACATAACGGATCCTGAATGTGAAAGACCGCTGACTAAGACTCTCTCACAAGCAAAACATGATCACACCTTAGTACTCTTGGGTGTTAATCACATAGCGATGTGAAATAGATTACTCAATCTAGTAAACACTTTGGGTGTTGGTCACATGCATGTGAACTATGGGTGTTAATCACATGATGATGTGAATATCGATGTTAATCACATGGTGATGTGATCTAGATTATTGACTCTAGTGCAAGTGGGAGATCAAGGAAATATGCCCTAGAGGCAATAATAAAGTTATTATTTATTTCCTCATATCATGATAAATGTTTATTATTCATGCTAGAATTGTATTAACCGAAACATAATACATGTGTGAATATATAGACAAACAGAGTGTCACTAGTATGCTCTACTTGACTAGCTTGTTAATCAAAGATGGTTATGTTTCCTAACCATGGACAAGGAGTTGTTATTTGATTAACAAGGTCACATCATTAGTTGAATGATCTGATTGACATGACCCATTCCATTAGCTTAGCACTATCGCTTAGTATGTTGCTACGCTTATCCATGACTTATACATGTTCCTAACTATGAGATTATGCAACCCTGCTACGAGGAACACTTTAGGTGCTACCAAACGTCACAACGAATCGGGTGATTATAAAGGAGTACTAAGTGTGTCTCCAAAGGCGATGTTGGTGATGATTTGAGATTAGGTTTTGTCATCCGATTGTCTGAGAGGTATCTTCGGCCCTCTCGGTAATACACATCACAAGTTTGCAAGCAATACAACTAATGAGTTAGCTGTGAGATGATGTATTACGAACGAGTAAAGAGACTTGCGGTAACAGATTGAACTAGGTATTGATACCGACGATCAATCTCGGCAAGTAACATACCGATGACAAAGGGAACAACGAGTTGTTATGCGGTCTCGACCGATAAAGATCTTCGAGAATATGTAGGAACCAATATGGGCATCCAGCCCCACTGTTGGTTATTTACCGGAGACGTGTCTCGTCATGTCTACATTGTTTCGAACCGTAGGGTCCGCACGCTTAAGGTTTCATGATGCTTATTATGAGTTTATGTATTTTGATGTACCAAGAAGTTCGAGTCCGGATGTGATCACGGACATGACGAGGAGTCTCAAATGGTCGAGACATAAAGATTGATATATTGACGGCTATATTCGGACACCGGAAAGGTTCCGAAGTTTCGGAGAAACCGAGTGCCGGAGGGGTTACCGGAACTCCCCGGGAAGTTATGGGCCTTAGGGGCCAAGAGGGGAGAGAGAGGCCGCACAGAGGTGGCGCCTCTGGGAGTCCGAATAGGACAAGGAGGGGGCGGCCCCTCTTCCTCTCTCCCTCTCTTCCTTCCCTTCTCCTTCCTAGTTGACTAGGAAAGGAGTCCATCAACCAGGGAGGAGGACTCCTCCCTGGCGCGCTTATAGGGCCAGCGCCTCCCCCTCCCTCCTTTATATATGCAAGGGGGCACCTAGACACACAAGTATTGATCTACGGATCGCTCCTTAGCCGGTGTGTCCCTCCACCATATTCCACCGGTCATATCGCCAAGCTTAGGCGGTCGCTACCGTAGAACATCAAGATCGCACCACGCCGTCAGGTCGACGAACTCTCCCTCACACTCGCCGGATCGGAGTACGAGGGACGCCATCGAGCTGACGGTGTCAAGAACCGGGCGCCGGAGTAACGCGCCGGATCGGCTGATCGCGAGGAGAACGATTTACTCACTTCCTCACGCCAGATCACTTCCGCCGGGTTCACGAGGGTAGACAACACTCTCCCTCTCCTGCTATACATCACCATGATCTGCAGTGCGAGGGAAATTTTGAAATTACTACGCCCCATCAGCTTCTTCTCATCAAGTATGTGCAGATGTTGATAGAGTATCCTCCGATCATGCGATCATCTCCGATTTGGGCATCAAGGTATGCCTCAAAATGGTATTAGTGGTAGGTAAGCCCCGAGATAGTAGACTGAGCTAGCCCAGATTCCCAAACTTTGTCGGAATCTCTTTGTACATGTTTTTCATGGATTCATGATTCTTCTTGGAATTCCATATACATCAATATCATCTTCGCAGATCGAGCATTCGAATTTCTGCCCATTCTTCAAAGTAAGAAGAAAATCTTGACCTTCACCATCCACATAATCTTTCCATCGTAGAAGTGAGTCAGTGGCATAGAATTGCATTATCATCTCATCGCTCCAACTTGTCAATTTCTGACCTACAAAGTCGCAACTCCACATGGTGAAACTTTCATGCACATGTGGAAAGAAATCTCTGTGCTTCTTCGCTATCAATGTACTTCCAAATGACATATCCGTGTCCGGACTATGGGCTTTTGTCCATCAAGACGGTCTCATAGAAGTCCCGCGCTCTCCGTGTGAAATCGATCTACAGCAGTTCTTCTCCTCACGGCATAAAGGTCACTTGTCTCCATAGCCCGAGACCTCTATCTTTCCTTTCCTTCATATTCTCAGCTTGAGGATGAGCATCATTATGTAGTGGCGCTTTGGACGGTTTCGCAAACTGGTCCTTCATCATCCGACATACCGGTGGCACATCATCCTTGTTCTTTTCTGCACGGAATGTTTCGACGGTCTTCTTGGGCTTGGTAGCGGCTTTGCTGGAGCTACCTTAGCTGGAGCTGATTTCTTGGCTTTGACGTGGCTTCGCCTTAATGGCATCACCCATGAACTTTGGCTTCGAGAAGGAGGCGGGTGCTCTCATCCTCATCTCTCATCACGCATCATGCACTATCTCTTCTCTTGGAGGTTTTTCACTTTGCTTGCAGCTGCTCTCCCAAATTTAGCTTCTAGCAACAGTTGATCGCTTGACTTTGTCGGTGCCCTTCTTAGTTTGTCGATTTGTGCTCTTTGGCAACAACCTTCCTTTTGGGCTTTGAGGTCACCTCTTCCTCAACAACAAAATCAATCCTCATCATCTCAATTCTTTTCTTTCTAGCTCGGTGGCTGCAGGAGGCAAGCCACTTGGTGTACTCTCTCACCATCATCGATGAGCTACTAGGATCGTGACTAGTGCCTCGCCCGAATGTCCGCATAGGGTGTCTCGACTGCTCGATCCACCGCATCCGACATGGTCGACAACCTTGAATAGATAAGGTGTAGGCAGAGAAGAAGAGTCATCACAAACGCAGAAGTTTTTGCAAAAAAATGAGTTCAAATTTAGTATTAAGTTTTCACGAAGACATTTCGGTCGATCGAGTTTAAGGTTCGTGAATCAAGTGTTAAACAGAGCTTGTCACACCACTTTCGTTTGACCAAGGGGTTTCGTCCGCCAAAACACTAGGGTTTCACAGAATCTTCATTTCGTCACACCGATTTGCACAACCGTTGGACCAAGGGTGCAAAGGTAATGGCTATAGGCCAAATCGGTCATACCAAACTATAAAATCGGTCTCACCGAGATGTGTTCCGGAAACCTAACCCTAAAACTTTTACTCAATCTAGTTCAAACGAACTAACTGTGTACAGGAGGATTTCAATCGTGGCAAGATATTAGGCAATCCAAACGCATTGAATCGAGATGGAGCACGAGGGATCAAACTCACCCTAACTTGGTGGAGTTTTTCACGGGCAACGGCTCGGAGGAGATGTCCGCTGACGGCGACGGAGACTGCGAAGAGGGCGCATAAAGCGATTTACGGCGATGATCCGAGACCAAGGCGACGCAGAAGGGTGTGGGGCTAAACGCTTGAAGGAGGAATCAACGCTGCCCTCGAATATATACCCTTCGTCGCTGGGGACCGAGTTGTAAACTCGTGGCACCGAGATGGATAACGCTAAGGCTTATGCACTTGGTCACGCTGAATCACAACTCGGTTTCACCGAGGTGAAAACCTAGATCAGTCTAAATGCTTTCGCTCAACCGAGTTTGAGTGAGTTGGTCCGACCAAATCAATTAGAAGGTTTTGGAAGTTAGCCTTGACGGATCGGTGGCTCCGAGTGCTCCTCACCCGAGGGTCCAAAATGACTTGTTCAAAATTTGTGATGTAAGCATGAATAGAATTTGAGACAAGAAAGCATAGATAGCTAGGGAGGTATTTAGGCATTCTTGTCCATCCATTTGGTCAAAACTCAAAAAGACCAAAACAACAAATGGATGTCCTCGAATGGATAAAATCATGCATCCAACATGCTCACACAATAAGATAGCAAATGAAATATGTGTCAAACATGCACAACAAAACTCTAGCAACTAACACACAATTTGTCGATGACTAGGTCATCTTTATATGAGTATATTGACTTAGGAGCCAAATGAGAACATTTGATCATAGGTCATACTCATCGCTTAAGCACAAGTGGGGTTACCACTTTACATAAAGCATTGATGTGTTCACATCATTTGAAGATGCTTTAGCTCAATTTTTAGAGCAAAGCTCCCCTAGATGTGAGAACCCTTTAAAGGGTCAAACTAACCTTGGGTTGTCGAGAAGACTTCATGTAGATGTTGAAGATGTGGATGCTCAATGTTGATGAAGATCATCAAGAGTTGGGAGCTATCCTTTGATTCGCACTTTCAATACCTACATGGGTTAGTCCCACAAGGAACAAACAAGGATATCCATGGACATAGATTGAAGTTCACAATAGATGATGTCCATGAAAGCAATGATTACCTTGTCCCTTGACTTACCAACAAGAGGGTTTGTGACTCCATGAACTAGTGCACGATGTGGAAGTTGATTGCACAAGTTTTTGCCAAAATGAATGTGAGTGAAGTATGTTGGAGTCACCTCAAGAACTTTCTAGTTCTTCTTCTTCGATCCACATCATCTTGATGGGAATCCTTGGGGTTGTAGTTGAGCTTGACGAAGTAGAACTTGACGCTTCCTTGGGAACCCACTTGACCATGGCTTGAGGTGCTTCAACAAATGCATCAATCTCCTTGAAGCTTGTCTTGCCTTTTAGCTTGTGGTCTTGTGGTGGAAGGTCATCTTGAGCTTGTTCCACATTGGAAGAAGTAGGATCATACTCTCCTTTGAGGAACAAACTGTGAGTAGGATATCGACCTTCTTCCCATTCAACACCTTCGGCGTTGAACTTTCGCTCAAAACCAATTCCTTGATTCTTCCTGCCTTCCTTGCTTGTAACAATTTCTCAAAGTTCTTGCTTCCGCAAGGCTCTTGTAGACACCTTTCTATGATCCTTTCAATAAACTATTTTCTTGCTCAAGTGTAACTTGGCTTGAAACATTGTTAGTGGAATCAAGAGAACTACTAGAAGCAACAACATTGGATTTAGCATGGTTATTGTTACTACTAGAGGAAGAATTTTTCTTATGCTTGTCATGCTTAGTCTTAATGGGTGGCAAGAAATTAGACAAGAGAAGTCGCTTACAAGATATGAAGAACCTTCTTCAAGATCGCCATTGATTGCTTTAGAAACTCATGTTCTTGCTCTAGAGTGAGCTTTCGCGTAGCTTCCAGAGATCTTAGGAGCTCTATGATCTTTTGAGTTGTTTCATGAGCTAACTTAAGAGTGTTTAGTTCTTTAGTTAGACGCTCAATCTCCTTCATAGCATTGTCATTCACTTTCTCGACTATAAAGACTACTAGCATGTTCATCGTTACTAGGTTCATTGGATTTATCAGCAAGAGCTCATCTTCACCAAGCAAGTCATCCTCATCACTATTGAAGTCAATGAATTGGTGTGATACCTTGGGGCCTTTAGCCATGAAGCATCTTCCAATTTCCCATTTGGTGAATCAATTGTCGAGGATTGGAGTTGGAGGATAAGAGCAAGACCGCAACACCTTCATCTTGACGAGTGGAGTTGGAGGATAGCTTCCTCGGATTGATTTTGAGCGGAGCCGAGACCCATTCACCTACATGAGCTTGATGTTTTCTTCTTTGTAGCTCCTTGATGACTTGTCTTTCCTCTCAATCCTTGCTTCTCCGAGAGGGTCTTCGCTCATAACATCATCTCTACTCCTTCTCTTCCGAGGTGACTCATCTCTTGAGCTTCTTCTTGGAGATTCTTCTTTCTTGTGGGGAGCCACACTCATTTGAGTAGTGTCCGGTCTTCCACAATTGTAGCAGCTTTCACACTAGAAGATCTCTTTTCATCATATGATCTAGACTTTGAGC
The DNA here is from genome assembly GCA_021437245.1 of Aegilops speltoides. Taxonomy (NCBI): domain Eukaryota; kingdom Viridiplantae; phylum Streptophyta; class Magnoliopsida; order Poales; family Poaceae; genus Aegilops; species Aegilops speltoides. The sequence continues at coordinate 2,236 of JAHHZJ010007477.1, read as the reverse complement.
TTTCTCTTTGCCTCTATTCTTGTAGAATTTGTCAAGTTTTACCATTAGGCTTATCTCTTCATTGGAAACTAACTTGTCACTTGAGGTTGTGGGAGCATCACTTGTAGCTTTGTAAGCACCACTTGACTTGTTGTGAAGCTCTTCCTTATCCTTAAGTGTCATCTCATGAGCAACAATTCTTCCAATGACTTCGTTGGCTTGAGATTCTTGTAGTTTGGCATCATTTGGATCAAAGTGCACACGGTGTCATACTTTCCATCCAAAGCTCGAGAATCTTCTTGATGATGAATCGGTCGGTCATTTCTTCGCTTCCTAAGCCGCAATCTCATTTGTGATGAGAGCAAGCCTAGAGTACATTTTAGCTTAATTCTTCACCATCCTTCATCTTGAACTTGTCAAGTCGACCTTGAAGAATATCTAGATTTGATTCCTTCACGACTCGGTACCTTCGTGCATTTCTACCAAAGTATCCCAAATCTCTTTTGCATTCTCAAGACGACTGATTTTGTTGAACTCCTCGACACAAGGCATTGAAGAGAATGTCACAAGCTTGAGCATTGTTTTGCAACATCCGCAATTCTTCCGCTAGAAGCTTCGATCCGAACTTTTCCTTCCTCAAGAATTCACCTTGCATACCAACACAAATAATGCCCCATGCGGTCAAGTTATGACCAAGAATATGCATTTTCATTTTATGCTTCCAACTAGCAAAATTTGTACCATCAAAGTAAGGACCCTCACTTAAAATTACCTCACTAGACGCCATACTCTCCTAGGTTGTGAAACCAAGCTTATGGAGTCCAATGCAATGGAGAACAAAATAATGGAGACCAAAGCTCGATACCACTTGTAGGATCGAAGTATGTCTAGAGGGGGTGATTAGACTACTTGACAATATAAAATTCTGCCTTTTGACAAAGAACAGCTTTAAGTGATTCACAATTATGATCAAGTCAAGCATCACCCTACACATGCAATTCTAGAGTATAGGCAGCGGAAAGTAAATTGCACATGTAGTAAAGAGAGGTGGAGAAGAGCAAACGCAATTTGGAGACGCTGGTGATTTTTCTCGTGGTTCCGATAGGTGGTGCTATCGCATTTCCACGCTGATGGAGACTTCAACCCACGGAGGGTAACGGCCGTAGAGTCCACGGAGGTCTCCACCCACTAAGGGTCCACAAGAAGCAACCTTGTCTATTCCATCATGGCTCACGCCCACGGAGGGCTAGCCTTACTCGGGTAGATCTTCACTAAGTAGGCGATCTCCTGTTCTTACAAACTTCTTGGTTCAACTCCACATCTCGATGACGGAGGCTCCCAAGCTTACACCTAACCAATCTTGGAGGCACCACCTCCAAAAGGTAATAGATGTTGTAGATGATGATGAACCTTGCTCTTGTGCTTCAAATGATAATCTCCCCAACACTCAACTCTCCTCACCGATTTGGCTGTGGTGGAAGAAAGGATTGAGGAAAGCAACTTGGGAAGGCTAGAGATCAAGCTTCATATGGTGGGAGTGGAGCAACTTGATCTCAACACAAGGGTAGGTAGTTCTTCTCGTAAATGTAAGGTAGGAGTGGTAGTTCTTTCGATGGCTCTCTCCACAATGAAGAGGGGTGGAGGGTATAATAGTTCTCACAAAATCCAACTGCTATACACATTTGAGCAATCTTGGGACCGGTTGACAACTCGTGAGACCGATAGTTCAAATAATGTGAACGTGGGATTTTTGGTGGACCGAAAATACAATCTCGTGAGTCCGATTCGCAATGACAAGAGCATGCCAGGTGGATCGACTTCATCATCTCGGTGACACCGATTTGATGATGTAGGTTACGTAAGCTTGGTAACTCATGTTTCGTGAGACCGAGTTCGTAATCGAAAATCCGAAGTTTACTAGGGTTTGGCTTATGGCTGAGGTGGTTCATCTCGTGTGACTGAAGTTTGGAATATCGGTGGACCGAGACTATTATGAGTGTATATGGCAGTGAAAGTTGCTGATAGTTTAGGAGATGTATCACTAAGCACTTGAGCAACCAGATCATCATCATAACCTCATCCCTTTTAATAGTATTGGCTTTTCCTATGGACTCAATGTGATCTTGGATCACTAAACCAAAGTTGAGTCTTGAGCTTTTGCCAATGCTTGCCTTAGCATTTTGAGGGGTCCACTTCTTCATCCTTGCCATACCCATATCAACAATCTCTAAATGATTCTCAAGTAACTATTAGTTCA
>JAHHZJ010007476.1:0-12649 GCA_021437245.1 Aegilops speltoides | reverse complement strand
TATTTATAGCCTAGGGAGCAGCCCGACATGATAAGACATAAATGCCCTTCAATGATATGACCATTAGGTGGATAAGATATTTTGGGACAGTGGCGTGCAAAGATAGTAGAACGGTCGGAAATTTGACTCTCAAATTTCTCGTATTATCATGTTCCTCATCGTAGGTAATTCAGATCGGCGAATTTAACTCCTCGGGCCGAATAAATTCATCAACGACTGAAGAACTTCGCCTCTCCATCAAGAAAGTGACTGAACTGTATGAGATTTCCAAAGGCTTCACTCGAAGGGATTGGTAGGTGTAGGATCTTGAGTTGAGCATCACATGGAAATTTTTCCTTAGTATTTCCTCGACCCCCTTTAACAGTACGGTGTTTCCTATGACTCAAGAAAGAGAAAATGAAACTATGAAAACAAAAGTCTTCATGCTTCATGATCCTCAAATGAATACCAAGTCTTCAAGGTCACACCAATTTCTTCACTTTCAAAGTCTTCAGAAAGTTTTCAGAATATCAAAGTCTTCAGTCGAAGAACTTCATTTTTAGGGGTCGACTTTCTCTGTAAATATCAAACTCCTTATAGACTTATAGACCTGTGTACACTCACAAACGCATTAGTCCCTTAACCTATAAGTCTTCAATACACCAAAATCACTAAGGGGCACTAGATGCACTTACAATCTCCCCCTTTTTGGTGATTGATGACAACATAGGTTAAGTTTTCAACGGGGATAGACATATGAAGTATAAATACTGATATTGAGGAATTTGATTGCAAGATATAGAAGAACTCCCCCTGAAGATGTCCATAGTGAGGAATTTGCGTTTGAGGCAATGCACATTTGAAGAGTTGAATCTTGGAGATCTCCCCCTATATCTTGTAATTCATACACGCATTTGATATATAATATGAAGAATTTGAAATGCATGATGAAATATGGTGCCTGATGAAATTCAGCATGCGTGCAATAATATTAACGAGGAATAAGCATGCCGAATAAAGCATCAAAAGTTTCAGAGCTTAGTGCAACAAAAGCATCAGCGCACCATCGGGTTTAAGATTACAACTCGATCCAAATAAAAGTTTCAGAAGAACGAGAGTTGTGAAGGAAATATGCCCTAGAGGCAATAATAAAGTTATTATTTATTTCCTTATTTCATGATAAATGTTTATCATTCATGCTAGAATTGTATTAACCGGAAACATGATACATGTGTGAATGCATAGACAAACAAGATGTCACTAGTATGCCTCTACTAGACTAACTTGTTAATCAAAGATGGTTATGTTTCCTAACCATGAACAAGGAGTTGTTATTTGATTAACAAGGTCACATCATTAGTAGAATGATCTGATTGACATGACCCATTCCATTAGCTTAGCACAAGATCGTTTAGTATGTTGCTACTGCTTTCATCCATGACATATACATGTTCCTGTAACTATGAGATTATGCAACTCCGTGCTTACGGAGGAACACTTTGGTGCTACCAAACGTCACAACGAATCGGGTGATTATAAAGGAGTACTACAGGTGTCTCCAAAGGCAGATGTTGGGTTGGCGATTTCGAGATTAGGTTTTGTCACTCCGATTGTCGGAGAGGTATCTCTGGCCCTCTCGGTAATACACATCACTTAAGCCTTGCAAGCATTACAACTAATGAGTTAGCTGTGAGATGATGTATTACAGAACGAGTAAAGAGACTTGCCGGTAACGAGATTGAACTAGGTATTGGATACCGACGATCGAATCTCGGGCAAGTAACATACCGATGACAAAGGGAAAAACGATGTTGTTATGCGGTCCGACCGATAAAAGATCTTCAGAGAATATGTAGGAACCAATATGGGCATCCAGGTCCGCTGTTGGTTATTGACCGAGACGTGTCTCGGTCATGTCTACATTGTTCTCGAACCGTAGGGTCCGCACGCTTAAGGTTTCGATGACGCTTATTATGAGTTTATGTATTTTGATGTACCAAGAAGTTCGAGTCCGGATGTGATCACGGACATGACGAGGAGTCTCAAATGGTCGAGACATAAAGATTGATATATTGGAAGCCTATATTTGAGTTCGAATGGTTCCGGTGAAATCGGATTTTACCGAGTACCGGGGTTACTGAACCCTCCGGGGTTAATGGGCCTTAGTGGGCCATGAGGGAAAGGAAGAGGGCCGGCCAGGGCAGCGCCGCCCCCCCCCAGTCCGAATAGGACAAGGAGGGGGCGGCGCCCCTTTCCTCTTTCCCTCCCCAATCCTACTCCAACTAGGAAGGGGGAGTCCTACTCCGGTGGGAGTAGGACTCCTCCGCGCGCCTCCCTTGGGCCGGCCGCACCTCCCCCTCCCTCCTTTATATCACGGGGCAGGGGGCACCCTAGACACACAAGTTTGATCTACGGATCGCTCCTTAGCCGTGCGGTGCCCCCTCCACCATATTCCCCCTCGGTCATATCGTCGCAAAGCTTAGGCGAAGCCTCGCGCCGTAGATCATCAAGATCGCCACCACGCCGTCGTCCGACGAACTCTCCTCGACACTCGGCTGGATCGAGTACGAGGGACGCCATCGAGCTGTACGTGTGTCAAGAACTCGGGCGCCGGAGTAACGGCGCTGGATCGGTCGGATCGCGAGGAGAACGTCGACTACTTCCTCTACGCTGTGATCGCTTCGCTTGGGTCTACGAGGGTACGAGACAACACTCTCCCCTCTCGTTGCTATGCATCACCATGATCTTGCGTGTGCGTAGGAATTTTTTGAAATTACTACGCTCCCCAACAAAGGCATCCGAGCCTAGGTTTTTCTATGGTTTGATGTTTTGCACGAGTAGAACACAAGTGAGTTGTGGGCGATACAAGTCATACTACCTACCAGCATGTCATACTTTGGTTCAGCGGTATTGTGAGATGAAGCGCCCGGACCGACATTACGCGTGACGCTTACGCGAGACTGGTTTCACCGCCACGAGCACTCGCTGCTTAAAGGTGACCGGCGGGTGTCTGCTCTCTCACTTTAGTTGAACTGAGTGTGCTACGCCCGTCCTTGAGAAGGTTAAAACGGAGTCTATTTGACGAAGTATCGCTGTGGTTTTGATGCGTAGGTGAGACTGGTTCTTGCTTAAGCCCGTAGCAGCCACGTAAAATTTGCAACAACAAAGTAGAGGACGCCTAACTTGTTTTTGCAGGCATGTTGTGATGTGATATGGTCAAGACGTGATGCTATATTTTATTGTATGAGATGATCATGTTTTGTAACCGGTTATCGGCAATCGGCAGGAGCCATATGGTTGTCGCTTATTGTATGCAATGCAATCGCTTCGTAATGCTTTACTTTATCACTAAGCGGTAGCGATAGTCGAGAAGCATAAATTTGGCGAGACGACAACGATGCTACGATGGAGATCAAGGTGTCGCGCCGGTGACGATGGTGATCATGGTGGTGCTGCAGAGATGGAGATCACGAAGCACAAGATGATGATGACCATATCATATCACTTATATTGATTTGCATGTGATGTTTATCTTTTATGCATCTTATCTTGCTTTGATTGACGGTAGCATTATAAGATGATCTCTCACTAAATTATCAAGAAGTGTTCTCCCGAGTATGCACCGCTGCCAAAGTTCGTCGTGCCTGCACACCACGTGATGATCGGGTGTGATAAGCTCTCGTCCATCTACAACGGGTGCAAGCCAGTTTTGCACACGCAGAATACTCGGGTTATACTTGACGAGCCTAGCATATGCAGATATGGCCTCGAACACGGAGACCGAAAGGTCGAGCGTGAATCATATAGTAGATATGATCAACATAAGATGTTCACCATTGAAAACTACTCCATTTCACGTGATGATCGGTTATGGTTTAGTTGATTTGGATCACGTGATCACTTAGATGACTAGAGAGATGTCTGCCTAAGTGGGAGTTCTTAAGTAATATGATTAATTGAACTTAAATTTATCATGAACTTAGTACCGATAGTATCTTGCTTGTTTATGTTTGATTGTAGATAGATGGCTCGTCTTTGTTGTTCCGTTGAATTTTAATGCGCTCCTTGAGAAAGCAAAGTTGAAACATGATGGTAGCAATTACACGGATCGGGTCCGTAACTCGAGGATTATCCTCATTGCTGCACGTAAGAGTTACGCCCGGATGCACCGCTGGGTGCCAGTGCCTTCTTTGAGCAACACCGGATGTTATGAACGTCTGGCGAGCAAAGCTGATGACTACTCTATAGTTCAATGTGCCATGCTTTACAGCTTAGAACCGGGACTTCAACGACGTTTTGAACGCTCATGGAGCATATGAGATGTTCCAGAGTTGAAGTTAATATTCCAAAGTAATGCCCGGATTGAGAGATATGAAGTCTCCAATAAGTTCTATAGCTGCAAGATGGAGGAGAATAGTTCATTAGTGAGCATATACTCGTAATGTCCGGGTACTACAATCACTTGACACAATTGGGAGTTAATCTTCCGGATGATTGTGTCATTGATGTAATTCTTCAATCACCGCCACCAAGCTACAAAGGCTTCATGATGAACTATAATATGCAAGGGTTAGTAAAGACTATACCGAGCTCTTCGCAATGCTAAAGGCTGCGGAGGTAGAAATCAAGAAGGAGCATCAAGTGTTGATGGTCAATAAGACCACTAGTTTCAAGAAGAAAGGCAAAGGGAAGAAGAAGGAACTTCAAGAAGAACAGCAAGCAAGTTGTCGCTCAGAGAAGAAACCCAAGTCTGGACCTAAGCCTGAAACTGAGTGCTTCTACCGCAAGCGACGTCACCGGAAGCGGAACTGCCCCAAGTATTTGGCGGATAAGAAGGATGGCAAAGTAAACAAAGGTATATGTGATATACATGTTATTGATGTGTACCTTACTAGAGCTCGTAGTAGCACTGGGTATTTGATAGTGGTTCTTGCTAATATTTGCAACTCAAACAGGGACTACGGATTGCTTAACTCGCAAAGGACGAGGTGACGATGCGCGCGTGGGAAATGGTTCCAAAGTCGATGTGATCGCAGTCGGCACGCTACCTCTACATCTACCTTCGGGATTAGTTTTAGACCTAAATAATTGTTATTTGGTGCTGCGTTGAGCATGAACATTATATCTAGATCTTGTTTGATGCGAGACGGTTATTCATTTAAATCAGAGAATAATGGTTGTTCTATTTATATGAGTAATATCTTTTATGGTCATGCACCCTTGAAGAGTGGTCTATTTTGATGAATCTCGATAGTAGTGATACACATATTCATAATGTTGAAACCAAAAGATGCAGAGTTGATAATGATAGTGCAACTTATTTGTGGCACTGCCGTTTAGGTCATATCGGTGTAAAGCGCATGAAGAAACTCCATACTGATGGACTTTTGGAGTCACTTGATTATGAATCACTTGGCACTTGCGAACCGTGCCTTATGGGAAAGATGACTAAAACCCCGTTCTCCGGTACTATGGAGAGAGCAACAGATTTGTTGGAAATCATACATACAGATGTATGTGGTCCGATGAATGTTGAGGCTCGTGGCGGATATCGTTATTTTCTCACCTTCACAGATGACTTAAGCAGATATGGGTATATCTACTTAATGAAACATAAGTCTGGAACATTTGAAAAGTTCAAAGAATTTCAGAGTGAAGTTGAAAATCATCGTAACAAGAAAATTAAATTTCTACGATCTGATCGTGGAGGTGAATATTTGAGTTACGAGTTTGGTCTACATTTGAAACAATGCGGAATAGTTTCGCAACTTACGCCACCCGGAACACCATAGCGTAATGGTGTGTCCGAACGTCGTAATCGTACTTTACTAGATATGGTACGATCTATGATGTCTCTTACAGATTTACCGCTATCGTTTTGGGGTTATGCTCTAGATACGGCCGCATTCACACTGAATAGAACACCGTCGAAATCCGTTGAGACGACACCTTATGAACTATGGTTTAGCAAGAAACCAAAGTTGTCGTTTCTTAAAGTTTGGGGATGCGATGCTTATGTGAAAAAGCTTCAACCTGATAAGCTCGAACCCAAATCGGAGAAATGTGTCTTCATAGGATACCCAAAAGAGACAGTTGGGTACACCTTCTATCACAGATCCGAAGGCAAGACTTTTGTTGCTAAGAATGGATCCTTTCTAGAGAAGGAGTTTCTCTCGAAAGAAGTGAGTGGGAGGAAAGTATAACTTGATGAGGTAATCGTACCTTCTCCCTTACTTGAAAGTAGTTTGTCGCAGAAACCGGTTTCTGAGACACCTACACCAAGTAGTGAGGAAGTTGATGATGTTGATCATGAAACTTCGATCAAGTTGCTACGTAACCTCGTAGATCAACCAGAGTAAGATCCGCACTGAGTGGTACGGTAATCCTGTTCTGGAAATCATGCTACTAGATCATGATGAACCTACGAACTATGAAGAAGCGATGGTGAGCCCAGATTCCGCAAAATGGCTTGAGGCCATGAAATCTGAGATGGGATCCATGTATGAAAACAAAGTATGGACTTTGGTTGACTTGCCCGAGGATAGGCAAGCAATAGAAAACAAGTGGATCTTCAAGAAGAAGACTGACGCTGACGGTAATGTTACTGTCTACAAAGCTCGACTTGTCGCAAAGGGTTTTCGACAAGTTCAAGGGATTGACTACGATGAGACCTTCTCACCAGAAGCGATGCTTAAGTCCGTCCGAATCATGTTAGCGATTGCGCATTTTATGATTATGAAATTTGGCAAATGGATGTAAAGACTGCATTCTGAATGGATTTACGGAAGAAGAGTTGTATATGATGCAACCGAAGGTTTTATCGATCCAAAGGAAGCTAACAAAGTGTGCAAGCTCCAACGATCCATTTATGGACTGGTGCAAGCATCTCGAGTTGGAATAAACGCTTTGATAGTGTGATCAAAGCATTTGGGTTCATACAGACTTTTGGAGAAGCTTGTATTTACAAGAAAGTGAGTGGGAGCTCTGTAGCATTTCTGATATTATATGTAGATGACATATTGCTGATCGGAAATGATATAGAATTTTTGGATAGCATAAAGGGATACTTGAATAAGAGTTTTTCAATGAAAGACCTCGGTGAAGCTGCTTACATATTGGGCATTAAGATCTATAGAGATAGATCAAGACGCTTAATTGACTTTCACAAAGCACATACCTTGACAAAATTTTGAAGAAGTTCAAAATGGATCAAGCAAAGAAAGGGTTCTTGCCGTGTTACAAGGTGTGAAGTTGAGTAAGACTCAATGCCCGACCACCGCAGAAGATAGAGAGAAAATGAAAGATGTTCCTATGCTTCAACCATAGGCTCTATCATGTATGCAATGTCGTGTACCAGACCTGATGTGTGCCTTGCTATAAGTTTAGCAGGAGGTACCAAAGTAATCCAGAGTGGATCATCGACAGCGGTCAAGAACATCCCAAATACCGAAAAGGACTAAGGATATGTTTCAGATATGGAGGTGACAAAGAGCTCATCGTGGCGGTTACGTTGATGCAAGCTTTGACACCGATCCGGACGATTCTAAATCGCAGACCGGATACGATTTACACTAAACGGAGGAGCTGTCGGTTGGTGCAGTTCTAAACAAAGCGCTAGAAGGGATCTACATGTGAAGCAGAATACATAGCAGCTTCGGAAGCAGCTAATGAAGGAGTCTGGATGAAGGAGTTCATATCCCATCTAGGTGTCATACCTAGTGCATCGGGTCCAATGAAAATCTTCTGTGACAATATCGAGCAATTGCCTTAGCGAAGGAATCCAGATTTCACAAGAGGACCAAGCACATCAAGAGACGCTTCAATTCCATCCGGACTTAGTCCGTGGGAGACATAGAGATTTGCAAGATACATACGGATCTGAATGTTGCGACCGCTGACTAAGCCTCTTCCACGAGCAAAACATGATCAGCACCAAGACTCCATGGGTGTTAGAATCATTACTATGTAATCTAGATTATTGACTCTAGTGCAAGTGGGAGATCAAGGAAATATGCCCTAGAGGCAATAATAAAGTTATTATTTATTTACTTATTTCATGATAAATGTTTATCATTCATGCTAGAATTGTATTAACCGGAAACATGATACATGTGTGAATGCATAGACAAACAAGATGTCACTAGTATGCCTCTACTAGACTAGCTTGTTAATCAAAGATGGTTATGTTTCCTAACCATGAACAAGGAGTTGTTATTTGATTAACAAGGTCACATCATTAGTACAATGATCTGATTGACATGACCCATTCCATTAGCTTAGCACAAGATCGTTTAGTATGTTGCTACCGCTTTCATCCATGACATATACATGTTCCCGTAACTATGAGATTATGCAACTCCTGCTTTCGGAGGAACACTTTGGTGCTACCAAACGTCACAACGAATCGGGTGATTATAAAGGAGTACTACAGTGTGTCTACAAAGGCGATGTTGGGTTGGTGTATTTCGAGATTAGGTTTTGTCACTCCGATTGTCGGAGAGGTATCTCTGGGCCCTCTCGGTAATACACATCACTTAAGCCTTGCAAGCATTACAACTAATGAGTTAGCTGTGAGATGATGTATTACGAACGAGTAAAGAGACTTGCCGGTAACGAGATTGAACTAGGTATTGATACCGACGATCGAATCTCGCAAGTAACATACCGATGACAAAGGGAACAACGATGTTGTTATGCGGTCTCGACCGATAAAAGATCTTCAGAGAATATGTAGGAACCAATATGGGCATCCAGGTCCCGCTGTTGGTTATTGACCGAGACGGTCTCGGTCATGTCTACATTGTTCTCGAACCGTAGGGTCCGCACGCTTAAGGTTTCGATGATGCTTATTATGAGTTTATGTATTTTGATGTACCAAGAAGTTCGAGTCCCGGATGTGATCACGGACATGACGAGGAGTCTCGAAATGGTCGAGACATAAAGATTGATATATTGGAAGCCTATATTTGGAGTTCGAATGGTTCCGGTGAAATCGGATTTTACTGAGTACCGGGGTTACTGAACCTCCCGGGGTTAATGGGCCTTAGTGGGCCATGAGGGAAAGGAAGAGGGCCGGCCAGGGCAGGTCACGCCCTCCCCCCCAGTCCGAATAGGACAAGGAGGGGGCGGCCCTTTCCTCTTTCCCTCCCCCAATCCTACTCCAACTAGGAAGGGGAGTCCTACTCCCTGGGAGTAGGACTCCTCGGCGCCTCTCCTTGGGCCGGCCGCACCTCCCCCTCCTCCTTTATATACGGGGCAGGGGGCACCCTAGGACACACAAGTTTGATCTACGGATCGCTCTTAGCCGTGTGCGGTGCCCCCTCCACCATATTCCACCTCGGTCATATCGTCGCAAAGCTTAGGCGAAGCCTCGCGCCGTAGATCATCAAGATCGTCACCACGCCGTCGGCCGACGGAACTCTCCTCGACACTCGGCTGGATCGAGTACGAGGGACGCCATCGAGCTGTACGTGTGTCAAGAACTCGGGGCGCCGGAGTAACGGCGCCGGATCGGTCGGATCGCGAGGAGAACGTCGACTACTTCCTCTACGCCAGTGATCGCTTCGCTTCGGGTCTACGAGGGTACGTAGACAACACTCTCCCCTCTCGTTGCTATGCATCACCATGATCTTGCGTGTGCGTAGGAAATTTTTTGAAATTACTACGTTCCCCAACAAGTTGTAACTTAAAAAAATGCCCTTAATATAGACCCGCTTGAAGACTAACTCAGATTTCTCCCCCTTTGTCATCAAATGACCAAAAGGATTGAAACTGAGGACTAACGCCCCTGAAGAATTTCAAGTCGATGGAGGAGCGCCAGCGTTGTCGGGGTTGTTTGTTGTAGCAGGGCCTGCCGCAGTGTCGTCCAAATCTTCATACTCATCAGTGTCACGCGATGAAGAATAAGAGCTGGCCACCAATGGAGGAACTTTGACCCTCTTGAATTTCTTCGGAGGAGGTGCGCATCACCAAATTCTTCCTTGAGACCCATAGTCTTCAGTTCTTCAGCGCTATAGACATGAGTGAGGACAGCCCAGGTGCGGTTGAAGGTTTCATGAAGGTAGTATTGGTTCTTCTTCACTGCATTGTGTGTTGAGGTCATATTGGGAAGAAGTGCACCAAACTGACGCTTTACCCATTTTTGATTGCGATCAACCTTCCGATGAAGACCGACGAGTAACTCACGGTCACCATCACCTGGTGTCTGGGCTTGAGGATTTTGCTTGGCTGAGGTATTTGCGGCAGAGTCATGTGTGGCGAGTCGCTATTGGTAGAGTAAGATGCAGCCAGCGAAATTGACCATCCAATGGACGAATGTTTTCATCGATCACAGAAATGCCTTGCCTTTATCATCACCGATGAAACCGTCCGCTTGAGGACTTCAATGGGAGGCAAGTAGCTACCGTGGTTCGAGTGTCGACTTTGTAATTCAAAGAATATCTTGCCTGATGAATCTCATAATCCAAGGAGCATAGGGCTTCAGCTCGAATGGTGACATAGCAATATTGGCCAGAGTCCTCATGAAGAAATCATGCAAGTTGACGGGAACGCCATGAATGATGTTGAAAAGCATATTCTTCATGATGCCAACGACTTCTTCATCATTTGAGTCGTGGCCTTTGATAGGACTCATTGTCTTCGTCAGAATGCGATAGACAGTCCGAGGCACATAGAGTAATTCCCTAACGAGGAATTTGGTTCGAGGGGCCTGCCCAGGCTTCAAAGGCTTCATGAGCACTTGCATATAGTGATTTGTCAGTTCAGGGTCACTGTAGGTGCAACGTGCACTGTCATGGGGAGGATCAAGAGGAAGGACACGAAGCAATTCAGTTGCCAGTGCCTTGTAGTGAGTGTTTTCAGTCATCCAATCCAACACCCACGAGTTGACATCTTCAGCGTCTCCAGTGATTTGCAGTGTCGCCTAGAACTGAAGAATGAGTTCTTCATTCCAATCGCAAATGTCTGTGCAGAAATTTAGTAGTCATGCATCATGAAGAACACTGAGGACTGGCTCGAAGCATGGCAGAGATTCACGTGAGGAATATGTTCATGATCGAAGATTTTTTCTTTGTCAAACAGCACTGAGGAATAGAAGTTGGCTTGACTAGCAGTCCAGAAACGCCTCTTCCTTATGCGAGCAGAGTCATAGGGGTTGTAGTTAGTGAAGAATTCTTCGTGCAACCTCGAGGATCGCAAGAGGTTCTTCAAAGACTAGTGGTTGGAATTTCTTCATGCACGTAGGGAGTGGATGAGTTTCTTCAGAGCCCAGTTGAACTATTAGTGCAGGGACCGAGGAATCTGTTTGATAGGTGTGAAGAGAGGAGTATTGGGATACCGACTTTCCCAAAAGTCGCCATTCATCACAGGTGTGTGCATCCTATATCCACATCTTCATCTTCACTTCTCAACACCAGCCTCTTCACTGTGAACCGAGGCATAGGTGAGGAAATGACCGGCGTGAAGGGATTGGCCCACTTCAATTTTTCATCAAGTTGCTCCGACGGAGCAGTAATGATTTTCTTCATCGATCCGCTTGGGATCACATAGTCTTCCAAAAGGAACAAGGTCGTTTGATGGCATGGAGGAAATCGAACAGATCAATTGATTTTCGAGTGAGTGGTCATTGGCTTCATCTTCTTCGAAGTCAAGAATTTGACGCACTGATGCCTTTTTTCTTCATCGCAGCTCGCTTCCGCAGCCTTGGTTTTCTTCACATCGATGCGATGGAAGAATTGAGTTGGTGCAAAGGGAGGAGCCGAGGAATCTGGTTGATTTTCTTCAAAGAATCGATGTAGTTGCTCATCTTTCAGCTTTTTAGGTGCACCACTAGTGGATACCTGGCATTTCTTCAAGGCTGGAATTTCTTCACCAGCCCTAGAACTAGCATTATCTTCAAAGCAGGCTGAAAGTCATCGGCGGTCAGATAAATTTTTAGCAGTGCTGAGCGTAATCTGCACTCGAGGGTTTTCTTGTTGCATGGGGCTGCAACATTTGTGAATTTCTTCGCGATTGATTTAATCTCACTTTAGCTCCTTGCCAATCAGCATAGTAGGCATCAAAGTCTTTTCGAGGGCTTGAATTTTAGATCGAGCTTGGAGAAGTCTCGTGTGTCATTCTCGACAACATTTTCTTCGTGAGCTTCCTTTCTCAGATTGTGCTTTTGATCTCTTTGCCTTTTCAAATTTCCATTTCTCTTGAGTGATGAAATGGGTCAAGATGTGACTTTGACCAGAGTCGATGAAAATCAGGCATTGGGGTGTTTGGATCCTTGTGCCGAGGTCAATGTAGTCGAGGATCTTCTCGATCCAAAAGCAAGGATACAGATGTTCCTTGGCTCTAGCGGCCTTCACTGTCTGCTCTCGATGATTTCGCAAGTTCATCATCGAAGCTTCATCATCGAAGGCACATGGAATGCACTGCTTTTCTTTGACTTGGCCGAGACCGCCCACTGCTGTTTAGTCTTCAACAAGGGGCCTAAGAGGAAATAGGTGCACGAGAACTCATAAACACCGAGGCAATCGAGAAACCAGCAGTCCTTTGACATGTAACCAGATGCACAGAGCCGAGGACTTTGAAGGAGCTGCCGAGGACTTTGGTGGAGCAAGAGGTGTCGGGATTTGTCGTGAGGGCATTGCCGAGGAACTTGGCCGTGAGGGCGCTTTTGTGAAGC